>CAJUYH010000920.1:0-55299 GCA_910591685.1 Galerucella tenella | reverse complement strand
GCTATCGGTGTCTGTGATCTGATAACTGCTATGCCTACTTTGACTTTTGAAATCAGTTATGCGGTCGTTCCGGATATTGTTATTCCAGGTGACATTGACCTTATTATTGGATGGGACGTCATCAGTCGACCTTATTTACGAATCGAGAAAAACGATTACGGGCTCGAGTTACACCATAACCTACTCAGCATTTCTAATGTACTGACTTTGAAAAGTGTAAATAAAATTTTGTTAAACCAGCTCGATTTAGAAGAAGACTTGAAAATACAAATACAAAATCTATTATTGTTTTATAAAAACAAAACTCCCGATCATATTACCACTGGTGAAATGACAATAAATTTAAAAGACACTACCCCAGTAGCGTACCGTCCTCGTAGGCTGTCGTACCAAGAAAGGCTACAGCTTAAAAAGATAATTGATGACCTTTTAAGTGCGGGAATAATTCGCGAAAGTCATTCGGAATATGCAAGCCCTATACTTCTAGTATCAAAAAAAAGTGGAGAGACTCGAATGTGCGTGGATGTTCGTGATGTCAACAAAAAGGTAGTTAAGGAGAGGTACCCATTACCTCATATTCAAGATCAGATCAATGCTCTCTGTCATGCAAAATACTTCACTACATTAGATATGAAGTCCGGCTTTTACCAAATGCAGATTGAAGAAAAATCAAGGCAAATTACAGCTTTTATCACTCCAGATGGTCATTATGAGTTTAATCGTATGCCATTTGGATACGTCAATGCACCAGCGATATACCAACGTTCAATTGATAGAGCGTTAGGCAATTTAAAGGGTACAAAAGCGTTCGTTTACCTTGATGATGTACTAGTGCCTTCAATTAGTGTTGAAGATGGATTACAGAACCTAAAGGAGGTACTCGATGCATTATCAACACATGGGTTTTCCTTGAATTATGGAAAATGTAAATTTTTTGCCCAAGAGACTGAATATCTTGGAGTCATTTTAAGTGCGGGATCTGTGCGGCCCAGTGAGCGCAAAGTGGATGCGTTGAATCAAGCACCTATTCCGACGGATATTAAAAGTGTACGACAATTTATGGGACTAGCCAGCTATTTTCGCCGGTTTATTAAGGGATTTTCCGAGATAACCGCACCGATAACAGCTTTGTTACGAAAAGACTGTGTGTTTAAATGGTCTTCCGAGTGTGAAAAATCAAGACAATTTATCTTAAATAAGTTGACAAATTCGCCGGTATTACGAATCTATGATCCGAATCTACCATGTGAGTTGCATACAGATGCAAGCTCAGTAGGACTAGGAGCTGCTCTGCTTCAAAACGAAAATGGTGTAGTTCGACCTGTTGCTTACTTTAGTCGTCGTACGACTAATTACGAGGCACGATATCATTCGTATGACTTAGAGACATTAGCTATTGTTGAAGCTGTTGAACATTTTAGAGTTTATTTGTATGGTGTACAGTTCAAGATATACACCGACTGTAATGCAGTACGCGCTACCGCTTTAAAGAAAGATTTACATCCTCGTGTCGCTCGTTGGTGGGTCAAACTACAGGATTATGATTTTTCGATTGAATATCGGCCAGGAAATAAAATGGCTCACGTGGACTACCTAAGTCGAAACCCCATAGACGATGAAAGTATTCTAAAAGTGTGTGCATTAAAAACGCTAACGGTAAATAAAATATCAAATACTAACACCTTGCGTGAATTCCAGGTAAATGATGCTTTTTGTATTGAAGTATTTAATGACCCGAACAATAGTAATCCTGATTATACTGCTATAAACAATATTGTTGTAACTAATACGAAGACTCCAAAGTGTTATGTGCCAGTTGCCGCCCGACTCTTAACAATGCGGTTATATCATGACGAATCATCGCACATAGGATGGAATAAGTGCATCTGTAAAATGAGAGAAGATTTGTTTTGGCCAAAAATGGGACAGTGTCTAAAAAAATATATTAGGAACTGCAGAGCTTGTGTTTTGGGAAAATCACACACTGGCCGTAGAGCAGGAAAGTGGCAGCATGGAGATAAACCGGACGATATTTTACACACTTGGCATATTGACCACGCCGGCCATTTAGTTAAGTCAAATGGGGCCACCCAAATTTTAGTAGTAATCGATGCATTTTCAAAACTTTGTCGATTAATGCCAATACCAAAGAAAACATCAGAAGACTCCATAACAGCGTTAATTTCAATTTTCGACGAATTAGGAACACCGAAAAGAATAATTGCTGACAGAGCAGCTGCATTTACCTCGATCACGTTTAAAAACTTCTTAAGTGTGCAAAATGTGAAACTTCATCATATTGCTACGGGAGTTCCAAGAGGTAACGGTCAAGTCGAACGTCTGATGCGCACAGTATTCAATTTAATGAGAGCCACCCTGACTGCCGAAAAAGAAAAAGAATGGACTATTGCACTTCCCGCTATAGAAGATAATATAAATTCTACGATCCACTCAATAACGGGTCATGCACCTAAAGTGTTACATCATGGCACAAATCCAAGGTTATTGGCTACTCAGCAATTCTTAGGAGACGCGCCACCCAACGATAATTTTGTCGATCCCGACAAGGCCGTCAGAGAAGCACAAGTACGATTAAAAAATAGTGAGAATAAGCTGGCTCAGCAATTTAATGCTTCACGTTGTCGAGCGAGCTTGTTTACAGTTGGGGACCTTGTCGCTGTAGAAGATTCTCAGCTGGCCGGCGGAGGAAAGTTGAAACCAAAATATAGAGGGCCATATACTGTAAGTGCGGTACTACCGAATGAAAGATATGCGCT
This sequence comes from Galerucella tenella, assembly GCA_910591685.1. Lineage (NCBI taxonomy): Eukaryota > Metazoa > Arthropoda > Insecta > Coleoptera > Chrysomelidae > Galerucella > Galerucella tenella. Next base: position 52,522 of record CAJUYH010000920.1, on the reverse strand, counting down.
GCATAAGCAAGGACGGCGAACCACCGTAGCCGCACATGAACAGCTACGTTTGTGGCCTTCAAATAAATAATAAAATGTGAATAACGCTTCGGTTACACATTGCTTTTTCGTTATGATTGATAAGTCAGTGCTTTTTGAAAGAAAGAAATGTTTACCCTACAAACAATATTTTTTTTTAGATTTTATGCGAATGGTGATACTATTCAAGTTGATAATTATGATTTGTTATAATATGATTGTAGAAAAATATTGAAATACTGGCAAACCCACATGAAAAAAAAAATAATAATAATAAAATGATAAAATAAAATGTGTATGATAAATACACTAGTAAACAAACACACTTTCAATAGGTTGTAAAAATATTTTAGTTCATCTAAAATACCTGAATAAAATAATAATGGCAATCCCATTATATCTGATAAATAAGAAAAATGGCAATCCCAAAAACGATTAACACCAATAATGGCAATCCCATTATATACAGATTAATGACAAAAAAATGGCAATCCCATTATGAATTAAAAAAAAAAAAGAGAGAGAAAATAACAAAGCCAAAACAAACAAACAGTACCAAGAAGGTACGTGGTAATAATATTTCTCAGAATACCTGGAATATTTATTTTGATAGTAGCGATGGCAATCCCATCATTGAATCATGAAATAGACTAGTAATAATAGCATTATCTTGAAACACTTATGTGAAAAATTTTGTTGTTGTGTGTTGTCTGTTTTCTAAAATTTCAGAAATGGTGCGAGGACGCCCCATGATCAGAATGGCCGTGTTAGAAAAGAAGTATTATTTCTGCTTATGTCAGGAAGACCGACCAGCGCGGACAAAGCGAATAACAGGTTGCCGTCGCGCATATGTGCGCAACGGGCCACGGGCATCTACGTCCAGACGTGGTCCAGGCAGTCGTCGATAAGAGCGAGAGAGAACGGTTTAAATGTAAAGTACTAACTCAATAAAGGGTAATTAGTGAGAATATCGGGTTGTGCCTTATTTCACCCTTACCGATCTAACAAATATATGATTTGAATTTAATAAAAAAATAGGGAACAATAATATTAAACTAAAAATATCTATTATAAAACTTAGCTAGATAGGAGAGGAAAGGTATAACCATGTGGCTTCCAAAATGGGTATCCATTTAGTACAAAAAAAATTACTCATTGAAAATTAATATTTAACTGTGAAATTTTTAAAATATAAAGGTAACAAATAAAATATCATACCAGTAATCCAGATGGGAACTCAAAAAGTTACGGCTGCTTATAAGATTTTGTGAAAATTCTTAAATTTATTACTTGTACTACTGCACAGTTCCAACTTGCTACGACAACAGACGATGAGAGAAGACCTGCCGGTACCTTTCTCATCCGTATTTAAAGGCCATTCGAAATTTTAAATTTCGCGGTAATATATCTCTTGAATATTGATTTTTGGTCTTCTAGTTCATTCCACCACAAATCACAAAAGTTAAATAATTTATTAAATATTTGAATGAAATGTTTTTAGGTAATTATATAGACTATTCCACCAAAAATCAAAATTCTGAAGTCATTATTGCACATTTTTATTATCTGAAATGTTAACTAACAAAGTTAACGTTTCACTTATAGAATCACTTTTAGCCATTTTTCAAACAATAAAGCCGATCTTGTGCTAACAAATACTCAACGAATGAGTAGCGACGTTTCTGCTTGGAATTGAATCAGCGAATGACGGTTGCGAATGTTGGACAATGTTACTGCTCCCAAAAATATTCACTTTCTTGTTCCATAGACCACTGGATTTTTGAAGTGAAAACTTCTTCAGGCACGTTGAGCACGTCTTTGGGCGTAGAAAAATCATGGTTCTTCCGTTATTGTCATCGTTTTACGCTACTTTTGGTTATGCAACACAATTAACAATACACAAACGCAAACATTTCTATCCACCCTGGACGTAAGATAAAATATAATTGATTCATATCATTGATTCATAAAATACATATAGGTATTGTGGTCTTTAAGTATATTTGATTTGTCATATATTTTTGGATCATCCTTTATAATTAAAATATATTAGTAAGCCGTATTATCTTCTTATTCACAAATTTTGATTATTTTCTATCACCACGCTGCTTATTTGCGGTTTGTGACAATATGCCTTATACCCCAAGAGATCAATATTGACATTATTCGGCGTTTTCGCTAGTTCTGCCCATAAGAACTTTTGTTCGCAATGTCTAGACGCAGAGGATACCAAAATTTTGTTTATTTTCATCGGGACCGGATTTGCCCCTATCAAGTGCAGAGTCCTTTTCATTTACATGGAAGTGAGATAAAATTAATATATGGGAAATTTCTCCCATCATGCGCGTACGGTTGAATTTTTGAAAGGGATTGATTGGTTTGTGGAATTTCCATAGAATAAGCGTACCACAACATTTTTCGAGCAGATTAAGTTTATCAAGAAAAGTTTCAATTTGCAATGGAATCATTATCATTGTTTCATCAGCTCCACCTGTATGTAAACGATTACAAAAACCACGGAAAAACTCCAGTCAAAAATTTTTTTACACATTTTCAAAAGTGATTTTCTTCTGAAATACGAATTCGAGAAGTATGAATGTGAAGACGTTTTTTAAGCTGAGATTGAAAACCCCGTAGGATGGATCTGGTGTTAAAATATAGCAATATAGCACCATGCTTTCTGGGAAAACAATTAAATGTAAAGTATAAACTTCTCTCGCAAAAATAACATCATTCAATCAACATAATATCGATTTGTTCAGGTTAGTTGTTCAGGTTGGGGAAGTTTTCTTGAAGTGCCGTTCAAAAATTTTAGTGGCTACTGGAGAGTACAAAAAGAAGCTGCTTTAATATAACTCAATTCACATAAGTTACTACAAGTAGAACAGCTATTTTGTTACCTATTCAAAATAAACGGCAATTTTAACGCGAGAGATCTTTCCATCTAGAATTATGAGAATCCCGTTTCAGTTTTCAATTTGCTAAAAGTAAAACGGAAAAACTTAGGTTTCAATTTACCAACTTAGCAGAATGTTGGATAAGTAGAGAACAATAGCAACGCGAGTGAAATACACGACCATCATCTCTGGTTTCGACATCTGAATGCGCCGGTGTGTTCTTGAAAGATAGAAGTGCAGAGAATTATGTGCAGTCGATGCACTCGACCACGCGCTTTTCAATAGACCGAAAATTACAATTGGAGACGACAGTCTAACTACGGGTTTTGAACCATTAGAGACTTAACAGCAGCTTGTGATAAAGTGTGTCATTTACACTGCTATATACGAGTGTCCATATATGTGAATAGGAATGTGATTATACTTCTTCGCCTTTCATTTAACGAGTACGTAGAGTCTGCCATACGGTTATGACAGCGTTTAAAAATGGAAAGTATCAAAATTGTTTCTATTAACAATAAGAAGTATGTCCAATACATGAAGTTTTTCCTGAATTGTCAACTGTAGGAAATACTTTCCAGGATTGGGAGTCAAGCTCTATAGCTTGATAGATTCCAAATGAAATAGTGAAAAGAAGAATTGAGAAATATGCATTGTTGTCATCGAATGAACGGAGGACTGAGGATAAGCTAATTCCGACTTGGAAACCGATTGAGATATCGAGAAGATTGATAACTGAGATACTTCAAATGGAACACCCTGTATGTTTTTGTACCGTTGGATAGGCTAAAGCTTCTATTTTTTAGTTTTCAAGCAACTTGAGATGTTCTTGAAGTGAAAAATCTAAAAAGGATAGACTGCAAATCGTTTACTACAGTTATTCCGTACATTTTTGTCAGCGCATAACTTCTGGACTAGTCATGACATCCAGAAGTGGTTTCAATTGAACAGCTTGAACAGGAGTTGTAATTTTTTTCACGCTGTTGCCAACTAAGTATTTTTTCCCCTGGACTTCGGGGGCTTTGTGGAGATTATCATTTATCATTAAGTTATTGTTGTTAAAAACAAGTCAAGGAGTACCATTCATTAGAAGGAACCATTGAAATGACATTGAGAAAAATACATAAAATAAGTACAAAATTATATGTATGTGCTTAATTTACCTACATAAACTCTTCAGAAGAAAAGTTATTGAATATGCCCATCATTCAATAAAAGAGAAGCTTTCCATATCGGTGGTAGTGTGTGAGTCTTCGAGGAAGTGGGTATCCATCATAGGATGACATAGAACCTCAGCGAACAGTTTTAAAATATGAGTTGGTACCTATATTCTCCATCAGTTCAGCTTTGGCGACTTTTTTATCTTTCAATTCCTAAATATCGACAGGAATATCAGAAAGTAAGACATTTATTTTGCTTACAAAGATGTATGTCAATTAAAGATGATCTACCATACGGGCCCATTTTGGCTACGAAAATAAGCTGTGTGTCACCGCTTTTCTTCTGAAGAAGTAATTTGAAATGTAGCTATTCAATGTTAATTGAGTGCGAAATTTTTTAAATAGCAATAAAAACGTTTCTGATTATGATGAACTCTCGTCATTCTCTGTTCTCGACCAATCAATAGCAGCTTGTGTGAATGATTTTGAACATAATTCGCGAAATGATATTTCTAGAAAAACACTGGGTAGCTACGAACAAAGTCCCCAGCAATTTGTTTAACGATTGAAACACTTCGAACCTCTTTATGATTTTTTTACGATTACCACTGTTTTACGATAAGAATTTGCGTCCGGAAAAACCATAAAGCCTTATTACGTTTTTTATGACTTGTATCGCCAGTTACGGCAGTACGTTTTTCTTTTTCTAATTACAGAGACATTTTACCAAGTAAGTCTCCATATACTGTCATCATGGAAGTTGTACTAATACTTTTACGTCCCTGACAAACATTTATCCATAATTCCATAATATTACATTTTCATTGAAAGGTTAATGAAAATTAGTTTTTTAATAACAAATTTTTGGAAATAGTACGACAGAAATATCATAATTGTAGTGAATAACCGTTTCCAAACTAGCTGACGAAGTAGTCAATGTAGTTATTAAAGCTAAAACTATTGACGATCAATGCGAATTGAAGGTATTTCGTGTAATTTCTCCAAGACTTGAATAATTTCCGAATTTTTTTTGCACTGGCCGATGTTCCCTCGGAAAATTCGAATCACAAACTAATTCAATATCGGGGGAGAATCCGTAAAAAGGTTTTATACCAAAAGCTGTTTCAAAATACTTCCAATTGCATGATTGGTTCACTCAATTACAGTTTCCTGTAACAATAATTGTCATATATGAGTGAAGCGTGTTATCATTAGATGTCAAGATAATAGTATTATACTATTATAACGCCTTAAGGTATGGATTGTTAAAACACTGCGCGGCGCACGACGTAAACTTACGGCAGAATCTGTCCACCTCGACTCACGTCTGCTTTTGTTAAAGTGGAGTGTTAGGATAGATATTCCGACTGAAGACTGACGGCTGGCGACTTAGTTCGTAATATGTATTTAAAATTATATAAATATCATCCAATGTGTTATTACATTTACTTATCCTTTTTTTGCATTATATCTGCAATTTTTCTCCAGTTATTATTTTCCACAATATTATCTTTGAAACTTTCACTTTTCACCTTATATGAGGCAGGATGTTCTCTGACCAAATCTATTAAGGTTTCTTCTTCAGCGGGGGAAAATTTTATCATAATTAACATAAAAATAATAGAACAATTCAACAAGGGAAGCCCACAGTCAATTCTGCTCTGCTGAACGTTTGCGTTCAAATCGAACTACATTTGGTATCGGCGTGAACAGACGACGCGCAAGCATGAGTCGAGAGTGCGCTCAACCCGGCATAGTCCTAACAATCCAACGTAACTTGATTCCATTACATTGATTTGAGCGTCTTTACGCAGCGTTCGGCAGACTGTGAGTATTGCGCCGCGCACTGTCCTAACAATCCGTACCTTTAGAACTTCTGAACGGATGATATCTAACTTATACTGATGAGGCACAAATACTCCATAACCAGCCTGCAAGTAATATTGCCCCTCCTGATTACAAACCAAAATGGTTTGTTATATCTTGTAGATATACCAGACCCGTTCAACTTAGGAGTGAAATTAATTGTCTGTCCCGAGAATTCAATGTTTCTCCTTAGTGAATGATCCACTTTGTGGAAAGTAATACTTCAATATTATCGTGAACACCTATTTATTGGAATTTCGGCAGGATAAAATAAGTCAATGGTATCTCAATTCTCCAAAAGCAAATGAATATGGACAATAAGTAGAATGTTTAATCGTGGGCACCTGAACATAAAAATTACGTACACATACTACCTACTTAAACTAGAAAATAATTTTCTTATAGGCTCCGCCCCATTGCATTTTGCGCCTTGATTGGATGACAAATAACTTAATGTATTGAGCGGAGGTTGATAATTGATGGTTTCATTTGACGCCTTATTGCGGTGGATCGATTGTAGTGCTATCTAGCGGCACTTATTGAAAGTAGGTACAAGGTAGAAAACTGGGGAATCAGAAACTGTGATTAATGTACAGCTATCTACTTTTAACTCACTCAGTAATGTCAATGTTGACATGTTTCAATTATAAACTAACTAGATATTTCAGAGTTCCTGTAAAAAACAAAGACGCACACCTTAAATATGTGTGTGTTATAATGAATATTATGTTTTCCTGTACATTTAAAAATTATTAAGTTTATACATAATATATACTAGAAAAAAAGGTTTCTTACAATTGTGTACTTTATTTGTTTTAAGTTAAAAACAAATATTTATTATTTGCCACACTTCTATTATGGACAAAGATAAGTAAGTGTCACAATGTTACCAGCGCGTGGCCCTTTTGGAAAACTGAAACCATGTATTGCTGGTATTGTGATACTCACTTATCTTTCTCCATAATAGAAGTGTGGCGATTGGCGAACAATAAATAGATAATGTTCTCAACTTAAAACAAACAAAATACACAACTTTTCCACTTTTATTAATATCACAAATATATTTGAGGTGTGTTTCGGGTTTCCACAGGAACACTGAAATATCTAGTTTGTTTATAATTGAAAGATGGTAACATTGACATTTTTAAGTGATTAAAATGTAGAAGGTTCCACGTTAATTACCCTTAGTAGTCACCTATTTTTCTACCTCAGGCCTACTTTCGATAAGTGCCGCTAGACGACACTACAATACGATCCACACTATCCACCACAATATGGCGTCAGCTGGAACCATCAATAGTATTTTCTAGTATGAATAGAAGTCGCCTAATATGTAGAACTTAATAATTGATTGATTGAATTGAATAATCCAGCATCTTATTCTCACCCAACTACACTGTCACGGCAAATGTATCACTTCTAAATGTATTAGAATGTTAGTGGTAATGGGGTTTTATTGTCCTAGCTACCTGCGGTTCATATGGAGGAAGAATCTGGCGAAAGCTGCTAACTGAACACCCATTTACATGAAGATGCGCTTCTCTGTTCAACTCTTTGAATCGACCTGAAGTGATTCAGACACGTTTTTGAATTTTTAATGTGCTCTCAAGCTATCAATGTGAAGAAAATACACTATAGTTGCTAGCATAAGCAGAAAATGAGATTAATGTGTTGGATTTGAATTGTATAATTGAAAAGTGATTGATTGTTTTTCTTTTGACTTAAAAAAAAAGCGGAAATGCGAGTTTTTATTTTTATATTGAATATAAAAATTTATTATTTGTTCTCTTTATTTTTGGATTAAAACAAACCACAATAATGTTTTTATTTTTTATTTCGACGTTTCGGTAGCGTATTCAATGTATTTTAATGCTGAAATTACCGATATGTATTTTGCGTGTGGTTTGGTGAATGTTAATTCTATAGAAGCATAAAATAGGTATACAAAGTGTTTTTAAATGACACTTACAACGTTTGCATGTGAATAGATACCTCTCGTAAAATTGGACAAAATGATATAAGGATTGAGGGGTCCAGCCCATTTACTTTTCGAAATACGAGGTGTTAAAGTTATAAAAATTTTAATGTTTTAGATTGATAACTTTGAAATAAATGAATGAATTGATTTGACAATTTGCAAGTTGTTTCAAAATGTGAAAGAGTATATTTTGATCAAGAAACATGTTTCAATTCTAGATCCAGTGGTGTGCATTTAATACAATATGTCACCTTCCCCCTCCCATTTTTTACTCCACTGGCATTTGAAACTATTTTTGATCAATTTTGTATTTATTAATTGTTTTCACGTCAAAAACGGAGAACCTTCGCATATCAGAAAATTTTTAGTATTCTCAAGATATTTGATGTTTCCATATGAAGTCTGACTTTTTAATAATTGAATGAAAATACAGGGAAATACAGGAAATAATGCATAAAGCAGCAATGCATCTGAAACATTCGGAGAAGATTGTTGAAAATATTTGTCCCAGCTTGTGATTTTATCAACAACAAAATAGAAAGAGTTCATTTAGCCACAGCAATCATTGGGTGGTTTGGTAGTTATTGGAACATATACAAAAAAATATTTTTTTAATTAAATTATTAAAAAGTGATCTGGCAGAGTTCATGGAATGATTGAATATCTTGAAAACTGAAATAATTTTTATATGTAAAGGTTTTGCGTTTTTCACGTGAAAACCATCGAAGAAGTATGGAATAAAATGGGAATATCTTCAAATGAAATTGCTGAATGATATCGCTTTCACACTGCTTTTCAAGATCCCTATAAAGATATCAAAGCTTTTTCAGCTAGGTTGAAAAAGTTGGCCAAGTTTTGTAACTTTGGTGTGTTTTTAAATGATTCGTTAAGAGACAGATTAGTATGTGGCTTAAGGGGAATCTATCGGCAGCGAATTTCGAAGTATTTTTGGCAAATAATTTTGAAGTAATGGATGTATTGAAAATTAAGAAAAAAATATATCATGTAGATTAATGTTGAACTTAGAGTTCTCATTGAATAAAAACTTCGAAATGCTAACCAAATTTTGTTGAAAAAAATATGAAAAATACACATATTAAGCAAAGTTTAAGCCCTTGTAACGAATTAAATATGGATTGAATGGAAAAACTAATTTATAAGGGGTCTAATTTGAAGCTTTATAAATACGATATAAAAATCTCAGAATCCTCAAATTACTTATGACCGTACAATTCCTTATTGAAATTCGGTTGCTACCACTAAAATATGGGATAAAAATGGACCGCTGGGCTACCTACATGTTGCGGAGCTTTCATATTTCTAATAAAATTTTCGTTATGTGAACTTAAACGTGAGGACGTAGGGAAACAACAAAATATACAAAGCATAATTGGGCAAGGTCGAATTTGGTAGATGACCCTTAAGGCTCAAATGTTAGTTGCGTAAAAAATGGGGTGGAGAGGTGATATACTCCTACAAATGTTCACCACTGGATCGAGCATTGGAACATGTTTCCTATCAATTTTTTCCCTTTTACAATCTAACAAATGTTTGATCAATCAATTCATCCATTTCAAAGTAATCAAATTAAAACATTCAAATTTTCATAACATTCATTTTCATCACCCAGTATCTTGAAAACTAAATAGGCTGGACCCCTTAATCCTCACATCATTTTGTCCAATTTTACAAGAGGTATCTACATGCAAACGTTGTGACATTTGAAAACACCCTGTATAATGAGCATTGAGTAACATAATAGTGTAATCAATGTCAGAAACATACATTCAGGTTCTTTTCACGAAGAAGTACGTAGATGGGAAATAGTAAAATATTGCCTTAATAAACCAAATTTCAGAATAGAATAATAAAAAGCGGATAGCCAGTAGAAATAGCGGTAAACTTTATGTATAAATCCTGTCACGAGTTTTCACGTGTTACAAAGTGGAGATAAAGCTTTTGAACAAAAGAAATACGCGAAAATTTCTTGCTGTTGCCGGCCACATATTTCAGTTAAATTGGAACATAAAATTTAATTTCAAATGAGGGTGTGAGAGTATCCATTACGTGTAATTTTTCTCTGCCGCTCTTCAACCTGGTAGGGTTGATACAAAATTTATCACTGGGTATCTGAAGGTGATATCTACCTTGGAACTAATGTCATCTTTTGCCGAGTGATCGCTTGGGATTATCTCTTTCAATAAAAAGAGATAATATTTGAGGCAAAGAACATGAATACAGAAACCTCATGCATAGTAGAAGCAGCAGGTATTTCACAATTTTGTTTGATACACTTGCCCGAAGCACAAATTGGATTACATGAAAAAACATTCAACGTGCCTAATATTTTTGTGGTATTACCAAAATTTCATTATTGTTTGCCCATTTTACAAAATATATCATTCAGATTCTATTAACCATTCCATAACATCAGACTTTGACAGGTCGTCCATTTTGAGATGCGTCTCCGATCAGTTAGAGTGCGTTCAAAATCACTCTGGGCGTCACATCGAGTGCACACCAGCCGTTCGAAAATGATATATTATATCCTCTGGTTGACTTTCACACTAGTTCCAAAAAGCCCGGGGTGTCCCCCAGAGTGAACTCTTTCTTAACCAACTCTTCCGCTAGTTAGATTTCACTCCTGTCATTCCTTGTCAGTTTTTTGTTGAGTTGTTCACTTTTAAGAACCATATGATGAGTAGATTCCACGAAGTGAGGGTTTATACAGTTAACTCAATTTAAGTTGTTTACTTTCAAGTTGCTTCCATCACTTGCACTGTGATTGTTTTTGCATAATATTATTCGTGAATTGCGAACATGAAATTCCAGTTAGTTTATGATGGAAATAGCGAAATATCTATGTGTAATGGGAAGCAAATATTAGCATGGGACTAATGCCCGTATTTATAGTCGAAACTCAACCTCCGACTTGAGATGGACTTGAGTCGTGCATGGCCAAGCCGTACTCAGGACTCGAGATTGGACGCATATTATTATTATAGTCCAATCTTTGTGAATTCTCGGCGAAGGAATGACTCAAGACGTTTGTATCTCAAGCGTAGCAATTAGATTTTCTGTTGGCCAACATGAAAAATTTTAAAATTGCTGATGTCTTTGAAGAGTAGTTTCAGAATCAGATTCATCATCTTGGCCTTGTGCGGCAGCAGATAGAATAAATTTCTTTTATCTAATTCCGCTATCAAATGTGACACTTTAAGTCACTCCTTGACGTTAGGTAACGTCACATTTTTCATAACCTTCATATATCAGTTATGAAAAGTAGTTATGTAAAAACTTTACGTAACTGTTTATGTTTCAAAATAGAGATACCACATGAGTTTCAAAGAATAATTTATTAATTAGGTAGATACTGTCAAAACTGACAATTATTTCATTATTTAAACTGTACAATTAATCCATTATTTCAATTCAATAGTATTTTGAGATTTATAAACATTGAAAACATTATTCAGGACACAGTTATTTAAAGTAAGTCAATTTTCTGGGTGAATACATCATAGTAACAATACTTCTAACACCATTTGATTCCACTTCAATGAAATCATTGTAATTGAAGATTTTATTGAATATTATGAAAGCGCGAAATTAGATAAAACGTTGTACGTAAACACGTTATGAAGAGAGCGACATTGTTCAACACGCGTAATTTGCAGAGCTCGCTAGCGCTCGTTTTGGCAAATATTACGCTTGTTGAACAATATCGCTCTTTTCATAACTAATTACGTGAATATCTATCTATTGCCCATGTTCATTTTCTGTACTGTGATAATAATACCTATGTGTAGATGATACCATAATGTTAGATATACATATACATACACTAGTTTGTTCGAAAACACACCGATAAAATTCACTCTATAGACCACGGTGTAATAGAGAAGAAGGTGTGCTCCCACGGAAGACGAATTTTCGTCATGCTCTGCGCACCTTCCAAAACGCCGCCATATTGCCAATCATATTATGTTCAATGCTTTGAATTACTGTCATAACTATAACCTACAAAACCAAATCTTACTTGTTGTATTCGTTCATTTTTGTGATAAATTGTGAACTCTGAACATTGGAACATTGAGTGAGTGTCTTCATTGTTAAATGAAGATTTTGTCGCTTGTTTTCGTTTCAAACTCAGTTATTTTTCAAGCGTTTGATTTCGTGTGTTATTTTCTGATTGGCTGATTTTTCAATAAGGCGGCGCTTCGGAATTTTTTTTTGAATATGCCGCCAAAAACTGTAGAATTACAGAAATCTTCTTTTTCGGCTGTTAGCGAAGTTCACAACCATCTGATTTGTGTTAGAGGTACTGACGGGACTCTCAAGGTGGCGCCACCCGTACAAGTAGAGGGCACCACGGGTCAGTTTCCCATCTATAAGTACTTTTTTATCTATGATCTCTTGCTCCCCACATTCCACATTTGACTACTCTACAAAACTATGAAATTTTGGAGAATTTCAGGAACTTATAACTTATCAAAAACCAACTGTCATCCGTTGTTCACCAGTAAACAATAAAAACTGAATTGAATATCACATGAGTTCTCAAAACAATATGGCGACCTGTCAGAGACGTCATTTTGGAATTGTCTATTGGGCATAATCAGGTAGGTACTTATATAAATGATGAAGCTAGGTACAGTCAATCATAAGCTCTTTAACAAGCATGACACAGTAGGCTGACTTGTAGAAGTCTTGATAATACCGAGATAATTTTGTCATAGAGAATGCTGAAAGCGTGTTGCTTGATAATAGCCCAAGGCCGCAGGCCGATGGCTATTATCTTTGAGCAACACGCTTGAAGGATTCTCTACGACAAAATTTTTAGTATTTATCAAGACCCGAGGAGTATTCGATAAGAAAATTTTTTACTTTGTAGCTTTCAAAAAATTGATTGCCAATCTGATGTTAAATAATTTTCAATACAAACTTTATCAATTTTAATAAAATCGTATTCATTTTTATTTAAAACTACAGTTGTGAAAAGTACAATTGGTAAATTAATTGAATCGACAGATGCAATATCTAATCTTCGCGACATTTTTAATGCAGTTGTCAGTTTGACGTTTAATTAATGTTCAATAAAAAGTTAACACCAAACTGAAAACACCACATGTAGGGTATTATCGCTGTAATACAGCGGTGATTGGATGAAATTTGACACATGACTTGAAATAAAGTAATTTGATTGGTTACTATATCCAGTGAAAATTATCAAGTGAAGACTGCGATCCAAGCTACCATCCCAGAAATATTTGAAGATTCTACCACTGGGGAAGGGAAATTCGGAGAGAATTTATCATGTTTGGGTTCGCGTTGTTTATCAATATCTGTAAACATTGGCATCGGCTCTTCAGAACAGGCGATTGAATACAAATATACATATTTGTAAAGGATATAGCAGCCGATAAAACCATATGAACTCTAGTTGTTATTATCTTCTGTAAGTTCCTTGTGGCATTACTTATTCTTTTTTCTTATTCTTTTGGGAATCAAACCACAATAATGTTTTTTATTTTTTATTTCGACGTTTCGGTAGCGTTCCAGCTACCGTTGTCAAGATTAACTAGAAATAAAATTGATAAAATAATTTTTGGTCCCTATCTGACACAACAAAAAAATATGTTATTGTTCTGCTATCAAATGATGGTACGGGTTTTGGCTGGCGCTTTCTACCAAGACCAGAAATTGTAATACATGGAGCTTGATCTCCCTTATAGCAACCGATAAAACCATATGAACTCTAGTTGTTATTGTTCTGCCATCAAATGATGGTACGGGTTTTGGCTGGCGCTTTCTACCAAGACCAGAAATTGTAATACCGGAGATTGATCTCCTTACTCTCCATGTATACGGAAAATATTTCATAAAAAAATCACAAGTTATATCAACACCCGTGAAGCCATATTTTTCGCATTTTTATTAAAAAGTGACCATACAAATTAGAAATCGACTTTTTCCAATATTTCCACCGAAAGTACACTGTTTGCAAAATATTAAATTTGTTCCATAATTCAGCCGTGCACGTAGAATATTTTTGGCTTCAGGTACATTAAATTAACTTTTAATATACTAGAAAGACTGCACAAACCGGAGAAATATTCTTCGATCTATTGCCGTCGGGAGAAAATGTTATTGAAAAGATAGCAATTCAGATTGCCAAAGAAATACTTCAAAGACTAAAAGTTAAGGAAAATGAACTCTGATAATAAAAAAAAATGTGGTCGATTCAGCGTTTTCCGTATCTAGGGGATCGCATTTAAAATTTGAAGTGGTTTTCAACATGAATGATGAGTTTCCCAAGGACGTAGAAAGACTATAAGTGGAATTTTAAATTGACCACGACAAATATCACGAAATGGATTTTTAAATCCAATTACTTACCAGAAACTTTTTTTCCCATCGGAAATAGGATTTTAATTTGCACGATCGATTTGCAATGAGACATCATGGTAACGTTGGAAATATTTTTGGGAATCCAGAAGTTGATCACACCGATTGATTGATGTTTACGTTTTCGTTTTAATAAAAACATGCATTCTGGTCCAAAGCTATGAGCTAAGCTGAAGTCGTTATTTATCCCGATAGAAAATTTTGTGGAATACGCAACAGAACATGCTATGATTCACAATTATATTCGCATTGGCAACAAAAATACGCAGCAGGCCAGAGTTGTATTACTAACCGTAACAGCAGTTTGAAAAATTATGACATCACTTAACTTATTATCATATTAGTTTGTGAACTTTTCAACCCATTATAAATAAAAGGGATAAATCAATACAGGTTAGCCATTCATTGAAACAACCAATTATATTGAGGAAGTATGAAAGATTCATCTAGGTACATTCTTTTGGATCAAAATAAGAATCAATGCAATATTGAAAGGAATGGACAAAAGAAGAGCAGCTTTGACTATTGGAAAAATATAGAGGGGCTGAGACCGGAAATCTTTGGGAAACTACAACCGGGTGAGAACAAATTGATTCCTAAGCCCAAATATATGTATATATGAATGTACATTAGGGTGACATTCACTGAAACCTACAAAATCTATTGTGCCTCTCGCTTCTACTTAGTTTCTGAGAAATGCCTTGGAGAAAAGAAGCTCGTTTAAACCTACTTCCCGGTGAAGTCTACAGACACCTTAGGTGAGTGTACCTCTTTTTTCTAGGTGTCGTGCACTGGGATTCTTCTTCCATACCAACAAATTCACATTTTCTTTTCCTCTACTAGTTTGAGCTGTTTAAACTTTAAGTGGAGTTCTGCTCTGACAAGGGCACTCATTTCATCTCAAAAGGTCACAGTCACCTAGATGTATCTTTGATTATCTAAGACCTACCAGATCTTTCCAATGGTCAGATCTTCTCTTTTCTCTGGCTTCGCCTATTGCTTCCAATATGACATTGTAGATAATTCCGCAAAAGGGTTCCAAAGGGGTATTCTAGTCCCTTCTCCACCTGATATTCCATTCCCTTTTCTTCCACAGTACGGTAACATTATTGATCTCGTCTAGTTCATTGAGTTTGCTCAGGAATTTCTATACCATTTTGGAACTGGTTACACAGGAAATCATTGCTTCAATGGCTGTATGACTATCTACAAGTGATATTGTGCCTTCTTATCACAAACCAGAGAACCAGATGTATCATTTCTCCTAAGTCTGGTGATGATATTTATATCCCATTCTTTCTTGCTCCTTGATTTCTATCGAATTTATTTGGAAAGTTATACTTTTTCATTATACCATCTTGTTGTACGTCCCAAGTTTCCTAATTCATGAAAAGAGAGGCGGTGGTTTTTTGAATTATTTCCTCTTTTCCTAATCTCCATCTTGTTCTTCCTGCAACACTTTCCATCATTATATGTGTGGTTTGAGGTCAAGAATCACTTCCATGGCCGCTGTTTTTGCATGTTCGCATTGCACCTGTACCTAATACATAGACAGGCTATAGTCTTCGAATTTCGAACAGGTTTTATGTCGTCGCCAATAATAGGCTAGTTCTACTATTCCACGCAATGGTTCCAAAAAAGTGATAACTGATCTCACTATGGCAGTGTTCATCCAGCTTAGGGTTTTTGGGCACCATCCTGGATTTTTTCCAGCCATGTTACTCCGTTTTAAATATTCTGCTTATCGTGTATGTTTCACAGAATTGTAATGTAAGTCGAACGTAGATTCAAGCCAGAGTAAGACAAGCTCAAACTGGTAGAGCAAAAATGATGTAGAATTTTCGGAAAAGAAAGGGCAGCCTCCATTCTCATACTTGCGTATTGAATAGCTTGTAGGGCACAACAGAGGGACTACTAGAAAACGGACACTTACTCAAACTGAAGCCTGCTGAAGGAGTCTCCGAGGCTTTTTTCAGGAACTTAGTAAAAGAAGGGGTGTACAATAGATATTTCAGGTCCCAGAGAATGTCACTACAGTATAAATACATACAACTGGCAAACTTCTGTATTCACATATGCTGCGTTTTAGAATGAAAGAACGGAGGAAGCTACTCTCAACGAATATAGACGCTTATAGGAGCGAGGGACGTATGGGGGTCAGTTGAGAGCCTGACTAACAGATCCTTTAGGCAGCAAATGTCGCTTACCAGCAGACTCACTGAGTGCAATCTCACAGTCAGTTCGAAACCTCTCGGTCCCACACATTGGCCTGCTAATCTATGAGCGTTTATATTCGTTGATACTATGGATGTTTTTTGCTGATTTTGAATATTCCGCTGGGAGAACTTAACATTTCCAAAAATAAATTCGCAGTGTTTTTCAGAGTCAAAGATGAGTTCTAGAACGAAATCATAAGACCAACTTACCGACAGACATGGAACAAAATAGTGGGTGACACACAAATTCGGGGAAGATATAGGATATATACATACTTCTTCACCACATCTTTTAACAACTGTTATCGTCATGCACTTTTGGTGTTGATTATTGAACTGTTACAACTGTGGATTTTTGCTTATTTTTTCATGAGATTATAGAATCTGTTATAAGTTAAACCGATCCTGATTACGATTACAATTTAATTACAGCGAGTATGTATTCAAACTTTGTATCGATTTTATAAGGCACAAACTTTATTAATTATTATTATACAACTGATATATTTTCTGCAAATTACCAGACTAAAACTTGGATAAATTTTCCCGTGAGTCTAAATTGAACTCGCTTGACAGTCTAAAGTCATTCTCAGAAACCGAATCTCTCCTACAACACGAAAGTTTTCCAAATAACTTCGAATTGTAACTTTCCGTTAAGTTTCCGTGAGGCCTTTGATGAATTCTGTTCTGTTTTCACTTAAACGAATTTTCTTGACACGACTTCTCTCTTTCTCACCCCGATATATTTTAACACCTGATTCGGGTACCAATCGGCAGCAGGCTTGTACTTTACATTCGTTGCCGAGATGTTTGAGAATCGACGTTGTTTATTGAGGTTTTGTTTGATCTTAACTTTGTCAACATTGTACATTTCTTTTTATCTACAGTTTGGCTTTGTTTTCGGGTGATAAGATTTCAGGAACAGATTCCATTTGAATTTAGTAATCAGTGTCTCGTTAGTATTCAATAGTTTGTGTGGTCCTTTTCAGCCTTTGAATATAGTAATTAGTTGAATGTGCGCTAGGATTTTGAATTGTCATGTGATTCGCAAGTATGTGGTTGGATGTTTCTTCTTCACTGCCACAAAATGTACATTTTTCTTCCTCCAGTATTTTTCAAGTGCCCATTTCTGCGACAATTTCACGGTAAAATCCCTGTAAAGACTCTTAGTGCAGTTTTACTTTGACTTACGCATTCATTTGATCTCAACAGGTTGTATTCACCCAAAAAAATCTTGGATTGTGTAAGCTCTGCTAGATCTTTCCAATGGTCAGATTTTTTTTTGGTTCAACCCTTTTATTTCGATAGAATATCCTAAGGAAACGTTATCTGTATAATCAGTGTTCAGTGATAATTCCTGGGAATACTCCAATATCAAATTTCTGGAGCTTCAAATGTACTTAGCAGCAGGTCTTAATAACCTTTTCGTCTGTTTGTGGCTTGAAGTATTATTTTTTTGAGCTGTCCCTTTTCCTATTTTCGAGCTTTTTGGGATACCACGAAATAATTTGGGTCGAATGAAAGATGTACGATGGGTTCTTCACCCAAAATCATCAGCAATCTCATTTCCGACAACTCCTCAATGCCCTGGTAACTATAACATGTATACTGTAGCAGAATAATCAGTCTACCCCATAGGAAACTCCGTTATCCAAGACAAAGGCGGAAAATCCCCGAATCTGTCAATTTTCATTCCAATTTGAAAATTGTCAACTCTCTCACCCCCCACACCGGACAGCTACTACCACAGATTTCTTAAATAGCAAGGGGGGTCATGCGATACTTCGTTGAAGAGTGTCTTTAAGTTTTGTTTGGAACGATTGATTGATACAAATTATGAAAAAGTAGTCAATATTCTTTGAATTTATTGAACTGGACAAATTATTCTAACTACAGAAGATGCTAGAAATCTGCTCCATTCACTTCCTGGCAGAATTAGATTATTTGCTTCGATGCCTACCTCCCTAACTCTCTGTAGGGTCTGACGAAAATGAGCAAGCGTAGTTCTTGCACTTTGGATTTGAGATAACTCCATTGGTGTGAATTTAAAGAAGTCAGATCCAGTGATCTTGGTGGTCATTTAATGATTCCGCAACGCCAAATCCATCTTCTCAGGTACAAATCATTGGAATAATCTTGAGCTCCATTTTGCTGAGAACACTGAATTGGCCTGGATTGTTTCTAGCTATATCATTGATTGCAGTTAAAATTTCTACGTCAACGAAGAGAGGGCATAGAATACGATCCCCCAGTGAGCCTGTCCAAACATTTAATTCATTCGAAAATTGTGTATGGCTCGCTCGAAACAACAGGCTTATCAGAAAGGACAAAGTGGAAAATACCAGCTCGATTATTCAAAATAGTGTTCTAATCACAACAATTGAAAAAGTATCTATTCGGAAAAATTACGTCGGTACAAACGTTCAGGAATCAAAATTGAATAATCTTTGTTATCGAGTGTCTCAAATTGAAGAAAACCCAGTGTAACTACTTTTTAATCGTTATTTCGTGTGAATCTTGAGCCAATATATATTTATTTATAAACAGAAAATGGAGATTAAAGCGAAGTGTGATTGTTGAGTCCTGCTTTTCAAACCCGTAGCTATCACGTTTAATGGGTGAGAGGGTGACATTTTTTTGTGGGTTATAAAACACCTCCATTGGAATAAAAATGTTTTTCCGTTAGTCTAGAAAACAGAATTATGATGTCCAATGTTTCATTCAAGTTCGTGGATAAAATTAATATTAAAAATTATCGACCCAAGAACAATTAGAAGTTGGACACGAAAAAAATAATTTGAAAAATATTGCTTTAAATAGTAAGTGTATAAAGTTTGTGTGGGTTGAAGCTCGAAGTGGTATAGCTAACAATAAGATAATACGCCGACAAGAGGCGCCATAAAAAAGGACAAAGAAAATATATTCGTGTTGGCGAAATCTAAGATTTCAAGCAGATTAGCAAAAATCCAAAGGGAAGGGTTATTTTACGAAAGCATCCAACCAAGCAAACCATGGTTCCAAAAATTATAATTGGATAAGGTAGTTATATACAAGCTTCAATCAATCTCATCTGTTCAAAATGAATCTTGAAGATTCGCCCATGTGCATTTGCGGAGAGGAAGGGAATGCCGAATATAAAATTCCAGGATGCATGATAAATGATAACTATGCCCATTCTTCATCACAGACAAAAAAAAAACGAAAAAAGATGTTGACAACAATTTGTTAATTCGAAAATGTTGATGCAATTAAGAGAAAAGGTAACAAAGAATGTTTATTATAAAATAAAGCCAAAAAAAAAGAGTAAAATAGTTATAAAAAATGTACTTTGGGAAATATGTGTATCCTTGAACAAAATCTTGAACTGGCGAATGTACTTAGTATCCGCAGCCAAAGGAAACCAAATTCATGTTTTTGTTGACCTAATTACAGCACAGTCGTAGAGGATTCAAGAAAGAATTGCAAATACTTTTTTGATTTAGCTAGGGTCATAACTTTGGAGTGTTTTCAAATTTTACGAGTGCTGCCCTGACTATTGAAAAAGAAGGAAAAAGTGGTCAAATATAAAACCCTCAAACGGCCAAACTGAAGGAAAAGCGTGACCGTAACTTCTCGATAATCCAAGAATTTATTTTTGAAATACGATCCGGCGTTTGTCGAAGTTTGCCAAAAAGAAACATTTCTTGTGAGGGATAACGAAGTGCTGTTTCAGAAGATTACTTTACACATTTTGTAGTTTACAATTTTGATTATTTGATTTGATTATCGTTTTTTTTTTTTTATTAGCAGCATATTGCGGATATTTCTGGTTAATGTTGTGAAATCTCAATGGACTGGACCCCAGCTATTATTGGAAGTTGTTTAATACCCCAATCACATTCGGTATAATATGTAATTTGATACATGAATAGATCCCATTGGAATGAATTCAATAATAATCAACTGTCATCATACATCAAACATCTGTGTTCCAAGCAGAGACGATTGCCGCTTTACCCTTCAGGGATGAAAACACAAGAACAGAATATACCGAACAAAAAGTTGAAATATTTACTGATAGCCAGGCTCTGCTCGAATCTACCAGTGAGTAGGAATATAGTTTGTTTTATGAAGAAAATAGAGTATTGGAATGCAATAATTTGTTAACAACCAGGTGTTTATTGGATATTACAGAGCTGTACTCATGATTTACGGAATATTTCACAATAAATCAATAGTATATTATGGTATAGACTAGTGAAAACAGCAAAGAATAACAAATTGTCTCTAATATGGGCTGCGGTACATAGGGAGACTGCAAGTAATACAATGGTGTACCAGTTAGCTGAAGAAGGCTCTAGAGGAGACTTCATGGGTCAGAAACCGTTTTGTAAATTCTACACGAAAGTCCATAGGAGGGAAAATCGTGAACTGGCTAAATAAACACAAACACAAATGAAGGTTGACTAGTGGCCTATTTAGGAGACACTAAGCTTCTGGAATGGTAAAAACTTGTGGTGGATCACTTCGAATTTAAAACTAGGTATATGCTAAAATAGTTATTTACGTAATTAGTGGGATATGGACATTATTAACGCACGCATGTGAAGTTTGCACGACGAGGCCGTAGGCCAAGTCGTGTAATCACATAAGTGCGTTAATAATTCCTATCACACGTGTTACGTACAAAATTTTATCTACAACTGTTTATCAGTAATATTAACGGTACCTATATATCATAAAATTTAAAAAAATATGAATCCAACGTATTTTTGATAATATTGACTGAAAACATAAAGTACTGTATATCATATTTTGTGATCATAGCAACAAAGACAAATAAGACAAATAATACCTAAGTTAGTTATGTCATCAAATTTTCAAAGTTGAATGAACCAAAACTATAAAAATGAGTTCAAGCGAAGGCAATCTCCTTTCTGAAATTAAATATTTAATTCTGGTATTAATGTGTTTCTGGATTCTTATTATCGCACTAGTGCGGTAATATACGTCATTATGACATTAAAAATAGTGTCAAATCGTACCCGTTACATGACGGTTGTAGATAAAATATTGTACTATTTCTTAATAGTATTTTATGCATATCATGTAATGATAGCCATTAAGACACGAGCATGTTGTAGGATACGAAACGAGCCGCAGGCGAGCTCCGTATATAATATATAGTTGCATACAATATTTTTTCTACTCCGAATAATAAGAATTATTTAATTAATAATTATCATTTATTACAAAAAAGAAGAACAATGAAAGGAACTTCAACAAATAAAATTATTTGCCAGCTGTCAAATTAAGTGTCACTTGATAGGTCTGTTTGTCTGCAATAAAAGTGTAGCACTGAACTATATAATTTTGAAAAATTCAGGTCAATCTGTGAAAAAATGCGTGTGAAATTGCTAAATTTGGGACTATCTATGTATATTGCATTTTTATACTGCAAGAAGCATTTAAACATAATTGAAATAAATAGAATCGTATAGCTCAGTGCTACACTTTTATTGCAGGGAACAGACCTAATATAATACATTTCAGAAATGTCAACCAGGTATCCATGGCTATATTGAATATTGTGCGAATGTCGCATTCCTATTGGCTTGAAAATCTGTATTATAATGAAAATTTCTATCATAATCAATATCATTATGATACAGATTTTAGTCTTTTAATGAGTATATTATAAAACATGAGTAGAAAATAGTATATTATGCAACAAGTGGGGAAAGTTCAATTTTTCTCACGAGTGTGGGTGAGTGCCGCAAACACACGAGTGGGAAAGGTAATTTCCCACATGCAGCACACTTTAATTTTTCTGAACTGCACAAATTTAGTAAATACAAGTATTTTAATATTAATTTTTATTGTTGAAGAAATGAAACTGAAGTTTCCTCTCTCGAAACTGTAACATAACTATAAATTTTTTTCATGCCAATCCATGATTTTTCTTGAAATATCCGGCAGCAAATTTGAAGTTGCTTTGGCATCTTTTCCTAATCTCTTTGGCAGAGTAATATTAAAATTGTCACTATCGTCAGTATCCATATCACTTATATCATGAATGAGTACTTATATATTGTCTTGTTAAACTAATATTTTCAATGGAAATTTGGATTATCAAAACACGATTGAAACTACCTTTTACAATTCAAAAACCTCTAATATAATCTGACAGTTTTGAGACAATTGAGTAGGTATTTACAGATGACAGTAGCATACTAAGTTTTTGTCGATTTTATTTGATTCCTCATATAAATGTATGTGGCGTGGGCAAAGTGTCGTGAGAAATAATATTCCTCACAGTATGAGCAGTATTTGGTTTTGAAATTGAGTAAGCTATGAGAAATCCGTCACTTTTTATAGCAGTTCCCTTACCCACCAAAAAGTTACTATTAGATTTGTGTAGAATATTTTGTGAAGTTTGAGTAGAACTCTGTGATATCCGATAAATATCCGTTACTCCTTAAAACAACTCATGAGGTATCAATATAGTAACCAATCTCTCCGTTTTCAAAGTACTATTACAGTTTTCTGTGATATTGTCGTATTTGATAAAGCGCGTTACCAATAGATATCGCAAAATGATAACTAAAATTCTGGAAAATATTTCCGAAGACACTGACTGTTCAACTAAGAAGCAGCAACTACTTTCCGGGCAATAGGCACCGACAGATATTGAATTACACTTCAAAGAAAATAGGATTGGCTAATCTACAAGATATTTAACATCAACCATTCTGGTTTGCAATTAGAAGGGACCATAAATAAAAAAAAAACTATAGATGGGAAACTGACCCGTGGCACCCTCTATTTGTACGGGTGGCGCCACCTTGAGAGTCCCGTCAGTACATCTTACACAAATTAGATGGTTGCGAACTTCTCTAACAGCCGAAAAAGAAGATTCCTGTAATTTTACAGTTTTTGGCATATTCAAAATAATTAATTTTACTTTCACTGCAAAATGACATTTATGGTCCATTTTTTATATTTCATCTAAAGTTACTCAACATTAGATTGATATTACAATAATAACAATCAAATAGAAAAGTAAAATTGAATGAAATGTCAAAAGATGGACCATATTATAATGCCTGGAGTGAGAGAAATGAAGCAATAATCATCAAGCTTATATATTTTATTGAATAAAAAAAGTATACCATAAATGGAAGGTTTTTCACATATTTCAATGACAAACATGAAGAGAAATAATATTAGGAATTCAACAACAATGCTGGTTGGTTCAAACCTGTATGGAAAAATAACTACATCTGTCACTTTTCATTTATTGAAACATGTTTCTTATAAAGATAAAGCTTACCGGGTGCACCTCACATTACAGTCTTTCACAAAACATATTCTCGACATTGTCTTTTAAAATGAAAGTTCCACTATAAACAATAAAAACCAACTACGAATACTCAACACACACAAACACAAATAAGCAGAATAGTATTTAAAAACGAAAACTGCACAAACTCACGATAAACGTCAGGCAGTTGTCAGGTTAGGATCATAGATAACACGTTAGGATGTCAGCGCTAATATATGTGGAAGAATCTGCAGCTACCACTAACGGCGTTACAGTTCTCACTAAATTAGAAATTTTAGTACTGACGGGACTCCCTATATGGAAGCACCCTCGCTCCTTCAGAGATCCCCTACCCTGGGAGGGACAACATAACTTGTAAACCGATTTCGGCGTATTTGCAACTCATCAGTACACGGTATAGGTATGTTCTCCGTCCGTGAGCTAAAAGCCTAATCACGGACTAAGATATATACCAAAATCACAATGAATGTCTTCCAGTAAAGAAAGTGTGGAAGTTGTGACAGTAGCTACATCTTCACCTCCAACCGAAAACCAACATTTGAAAAATCTGACAACAAGACACGTGATCTCAAAACAGTAAAGTATTATTGCAATTCCCTGTAATATTTTCGTAATTCGAGACCACGTCTCTTTTTGTCAGACCTCTAATTTTTTTTTCAAAACCTTATGAAGCATTTAAATAATTATTATTATGCAATATCTACTCTCCGTTTTTCTTTTTAACTCCAATTCCTGCGAAGTATCATTCCATCATGAAGTAGTTTTTGAATTATTCGTTGATAATTAAATGGAATCAACTGTTGAATTAATTCATAAGGATAACTGTAATGAACGTATTTCACATCAAATTGTGTGTAGAAAGATTTTCATCATCATTCCAGTCTCATTCCCTGACGGGCTCCATTACATCTTAACAAATTTCAAGTCAATCGGGGAAATTTCGACAGTTTCTCTGTCCCTCTCTCCAGCAAAATATCTCTATATTATTCATAAAAACAAATCAACTTCCACTCCCCTTCATGTTAACTCGATGATTTCCTCCAATTATGATCTTCACATAATTGTGTTATGTTTCAAAAAGATAAGGATTACAACTACAATGTTAAACATTCCTTTCAGTCTACATAACACGTAAATTCTGTTGTAACTCGTGCTACATTTGAAGCTAACAAACCTCGGTTATGTGAATATCCTTGCTTATGAATCTTCCGTCTACATGAAATAAACGTTTCCTGCATGTAAAATCTGCAAGAAAACAGTCACTTACCAAGCTGCAGCTTTAGTTTTGATATATGGAGGTGGATTTACCGATATCGTAATGTAGAAAGCTCCCAAGCTTCCGAAATGTCTTTCCAAATTGTTGGTTGCATAAATAATATTCTTCATGTGTACATGCACAATGGGAATATTCTATTACCTTTTTTGAAACGAACGGATACGATAGCGTTGCCAAGAAATCAATCTGATAGATTAGAAAATTCCAGGACAATGTAGTTGTTCCTAAGTGCCAATGAAAAATGTTAGGGTTAATAATTTCAAGTTTCGTAGAGGATAATTCAGTTTAATATTCGAATGAATGGAAAGTACATATTTTATTTCAGATTCACCATTTTCAAAATCCCAGGCTAAGCCGTGATTATTTGAAAATTGACTTTATTCTGATTGTTTAAGAAACATATTTAAAATCAATCGGAAGTATACAAACGTTCACCGATAAATATGACTGGTAGATATACACGAGTGGGTTCAAGGTGAGAGGGTCTATCTAAGCATCAATTTATTGGAACTCCTTTTTCCATTTTTCCGAACCAATTCAGCTTTGAATCTGATTCGAAGAGTTGGGAAGGGAGCTCAAACCCACAACACCTAGGCCTCTGTGCATCCTCCTGGAAGTCCCACTCAGTACATCTACTAGCCGTGCTTTCAACATAGTTGATAATATCCCCAAAAGGAACCACCCTCAGCATGACTGGTAAACCTACTTGGGCGGCGGGTACAAATTATATAATGCTCTACCACTACCTATTAGATGACGTAGATTATTCCCACGATACTCCAACGATAACTTGGTAATATTTTTCGAGAAATTCAAATCAACCAATTTTGCAAGACGTCTGAAACTCTTTCTGCAGTCCAGGTATTTGGTGTTTGCTTGGCAAACTTTATGCCGACGGAATCACCATGCAAAGTCCTTTCACTGCCATCAGTACTGAAAAGGCCAGTAATCAGGACCAAAAACCGTGTTTCGAGAGTCTTCTTTGGCAGTTCGATACCATTATTCACGTAACATATCGATTGGGAGGTTATTCCGAGTACGAGGTTGATTTCTTTCAGTCTTCCTAGCCATGAGTGACGTAAGCTTCCACCCGGAGTACAGTTGCATAGGATCCTAGTTATTCCATTGCGAACGGGAACAGGCGCTTTGAGACCGTGGACTATTTTATCTAAGTATTCCAAATCTCAATGTATTAATATGTACCGAAGTTTTCCTCCAATATAGACAGATCTTAATGTAGCACCCTGTATATGCGGACTAATGGTCATAAATCGAATAGTAAGAGCTCAAGAGAGAGCAATGTATATTCCGATTTGGAGAGTATAATATACTGATTCGGAGTCCATATATTGAACAAAAAATGAAATATTTATATGTCTATGCGTTTATAAAAGTGTGTATCCTGAAACGATTTGTGACCAGGTACAGTCCTTCTGTGAGTAATTACTATTTCCTGGAACTTGGAATTAACTTGTTTAGCTACAAGTGTGGTTATCGAAACAAGACTGACTTCCTAGCACGATGTCTAAAGGTGGTCTAGACAAACACGGCAAAATATTCGCAATGGGCTTGTTATCCATGAAATATTTTCTCGGTGTTTCTCACGATATTTTGTGAAACTGATTCATCTAAATAACAGGAAAAATTTTTAGCTCTCGAGCTTTCCCCACTACTTAGATATTAGAGGTTGAAAATGGAGCTCCCTTGAAAAGCGACATAACCGACTGTGACGTCACACTGCATATTGTGATCATCCGATATTCGGCAGTACACCGCTGCGTTTCACATTAGAATGCTGGTTTCAGCTGCAATATCTTTAAATTTTGAAAGTGTTTGTGGTTTTTACTATTGAAGATGTATTCAGTAGATACTGGATTTAATAAAACATATTCTGCAAATTCACCTGAAGTCGATATCTACTTTGATAAAAACAAAGACTTCACACTTGGTTTTTGAATCGAAATTTTGAAACAATCTATTATACATTGTACATTTTCATATCTGCGTCTGAATTGAATAGGAAGTCCTTTCTTACTTCAGATAGGGGCATCCCTTGCACAAATGGGTGAAGGTAACCGGCTGATATGATAACGGTATGGTTATTTGTATAATGCCACATACTCTGGAAAGTGGTACACAAAAATCGTCTGCCAATATCCTATAAGGTAAATTCAGTTTGAAATTTTTTATTGTTTAAAGGATATCAGGCTTGCCCAGCTCACATTCTTAAGTTCACAAAAAATAATAAATGACTCTGAACTCCCAAATGAAGCTTTGGATATTTTTCTATCGAATAAAATGTTCTATGTTGTATTTCTTCTGACAAAGTGAATGTGGAAGAAGAACTGCTAGTGAATATTGAAAACTCTTCGTTAATGAGTTTCCTGTCTTTTTCCATTCGCGATTTCTTTGGGACAATCCTATTGCAGTTTCTCTTTTTAGCCATTTTTTATAAAGAAAACCCCTTGCCTCCGCATTGAATCGCCTTGGATCGTACATAAGCCTTAATGCAAGCCTGAACCCCTATTTCCCAAGATATAGGCTCCATTCGTGTGATATTCATTTGATTTTCTTCCTCCACTTGATTATCTTCAGAGGTTCTATTTTCTGAGCTTAACAATGTCCTTATGAAAGATTGCTGTGCTCAAGTTTGTAAAAACCGTGACCGTGGCTTCGAACTATGCGTTGTAACCCTATTTTTTGAGTCTAAAATTCTCGGTACTACTCCAGGTTTTGGTTTAACTTTTCCACCGTTCATTGTTTTAATGTACATATATTTTTCTGGTGCATTCTTGGGTGTGTTAGGACAGTAGGGAGCCGAACAGTATTTATTTGCCACTTTTTCCCTTGCTCTTTATACAATAAAATAGCGAAACAGTACAGAAAACTGGCGTTTTGTTTCTTACACAACACGAGAGGTACTTACAATATACACCAGTACACACCACCTCCCGACTCGCTGCGTTTCAAACAAACGTTAGGTATAGCATATGCAGTGTGACGACACAGGTAACCACGCCCCGTTTTCGTTCAATCCAATTTTCTCAATTAATTTGAGGGTTTAAACGTTTGCGGGAAAATCTAAAATTTTGGGAATCCGTTTGAAATGAGTTTTTGTTCCTATTATTGAATTAAATTTTTTTTCTTGAACAAGCCCATTATCTGGATGGGAATGACCAAACTGAAGATAATGTGTAAAAACCGATTGAGAAGGTTTGTAAGCAATTTTCAAGCTAACTAGAGGATAAAGTTGATAAGAAATTGGATGATGCATTTAATAAAATTGAAAATAAGTTGTGTGATATATTCTCTCTAATAAGAACTGTTCAAAAAGATACTGAATTAAACAGGAAGAATAAACAAAAGTTGCAAAATGATATAGGTGTTATAGAACGAATTAATCAAAAAAATATATTTAGGATATTGGGTTTGCCAGAAGTTCAAAATGAAAGAATTATACAGATTTTCTTGTCTTTCATTACCAATAACTGAAAATTGAGTGCAGTGTATTAGATATAAATGAAATATAAAGATTGAAAAAGCCAAATCCTAAGACAGGAATTAGGCCTATAATAGTGAAATTTGTTAAGAATATTGAAAAATCGGAAATTTTTGATAGTAAAAGGATGCTCAACCAACGCTCGATAGTTTTTGCAGCACTTCCACAGTCATACATTTACCGAGCAATTTTTTTCGTGACCCCATGACTCTGTAGAGGATCAATCTAGTTTCATGGCCCTAGCAAAGTAATCAATGAAGTATTTTTCAGCAAACGTCTTCCGAGCCAAACCTTTCCACTAATCTCATTTAGAGATTTCCAGTTCTTTCCGTTATACACTTTCATCGAGTTATATTTCTTGCTCTTTTTGGGACGATTAATTGTCTTCTTTCCATTTGGACGATATAAACTAACGACTGACGACTGGAATTGTGTCGTTTCACCAAAATAAATTTTTACTATTACCACTACACAGCTCATAAACATGAGTTTATAATTAAAGCTGGAGATACTGTATTTTATTCAAATTCTCATCCCAACATATTTCCGAGAGACGATATTTTCTACTTAGACGTATAAACAAGTATGAATAATTCTAAAGTAAACGCATGAGCCAGATTAAATCTTCAGAAATATACAACAGCAAAAATTTGACAACTGTCATAATTCAATTCTATTATGTATTATTACTATCAAATAAGCAGCTTTTCGAATATTTTCTTTTTTTGAAGCACTTTTTTAGTGTTATATATCTTTCCCTCTCGGGTGTGGTTCCGGTATCAAGATCAATTTGAAGTAACAGCAAATAGAAGTTTATTCAAATACATATTACAACCTTGTAGCTATGTTTGTACACTGGATTGACATTCATTCACTGATAGGTACCCAAGAATTACATTGCCCCTATTTTCTTCTACTCAGTTTCCGAAAAATCCATTTTTGCGAGGTTTTTACGATATCCCCAGGTTCCAGCTTAGATAAGTGGCCCCGCAGGCCTATTCTGTAACTTGCGACTGCCGATAATTGTGCAATTGTCGCTGTCAAATGCGGGTTTCGTATTCTCGAAGAAGCAACTGCGACCGCGATCGCAATTTATTTGTTAACTGCCTCTAGTGAGCAATTGGTTAACTAAAAAAGTGCATTTTTCAGTTGTTCATGTGAAAAATACGTATTCTGTAAGCAATTTTTTAGCAATTACAACGCGATTGCAACTGTTGAATAGCAATCACGATTATAGTAGTTGTAGTTGAGTTCTTGATAATTAAATCAAGTTTTCCTGATAATCCTGATAGAAATAGAAGGTATTGTAAGTAGTAAATTATAACATTTTGTCAATAATAAACATGTTTTATTTGTACAAATGATAATTTAATGGGCTTACTAACTACCCCCAGAAAAGTTAGTTTTTATTTGTACCCAGTAATGAAAGAGATACTAGTTATTATTGGTTTTCACGTACTCAGTAATTGTTATTAAATATTAGGGTGGGTGTGTCCACTTTTCTGAGGGCAGTTAGTAAGCCCATTAAAGTACTATTTGTACAAATAAAACATTTTTATCTAATTCCGCTATCAAATGTGACACTTTACGTCACTCCTTGACGTTAGGTAACGTCACATTTTTCATAACCTACATATATCAGTTATGAAAAGTAGTTATGTAAAAACTTTACGTAACTGTTTATGCTTCAACATAGAGACACCACATGAGTTTCAAAGAATAATTTATTAATTAGATAGGTACTGTCAAAACTTACAATTATTTCATTATTTAAACTGTACAATTAACCCATTATTTTAATTCAATAGTATTTTGAGATTTATAAACATTGAAAACATTATTCAGGACACAGTTATTTAAAGTAAGTCGTTGTACGTAAACACGTTATGAAGAAAGCTATACATTGTTCAACTCGCGTAATTTGCAGAACTCGCTAGCGCTCGTTTTGGCAAATATTACGCTTGTTGAACAATATCGCTATTTTCATAACTAGTTACGTAAATATCTATTATTGTTGACAAAATGTTATAATTTATTACTTACCTCTTATTTCTATTGAGAAAACTTGATTTAATTATCAAACCACTCAACTACAACTACTACAATTGTGATTGCTATTCAATCAACTCTTTCAACTGGCTATTGAAAACTCTGTGTTCTCCCATTTTCTGTATGTACGTCAAAAACAATTAATAGTAGCAGTACCCATTCTCAAATTATTTTACTCACCTAATTTATAAAAGGATAAGTACAACCACAGAAGACACAATAATTCAAAACTGATGTATTCACTAGTTACCTAGTGCACTATTTAAAAATAAGAGAAAATAAAAATTCTTTCTGAAGGCAGATGCCATAAATAGCTAGGTACCTACACTCTTATCTTTATTATGTTAACATAAACAATTACTAAGAGTTAATTTTTGTTTAGGCTATAATGGAGTGATTTACATGCCCTTTAAGAATAAAATATTTATCAAATAATGTTTCTAACATGTTTGTTCTTGAAAAAGAAATACCCACATTCTTACATGAATGAAAAAATAAATTGACTTGAAGTCTTTTTTTCATTATTCAAGGATTTAAACTCTCCCATATATTTACCCAAATTTCACCATTATGTGATTTTTTTAATGTAAATATTCAAGGATTGAACGTAGACATTTTGCGCCTACCTATATCACCCATCTGGAAAAATACCTAGAAGTATATTGTTTTTTTTCAAACAAATCATCTAAAAAAGTATTTGGAATCTCATTTTCAACTGCTTTTAGTTATGTAAGGCACTGTTTCGTAGGCTTCCTTGGTTTTTCATGCATTTCAAATATTTTTATCTAATTCCGCTATCAAATGTGACACTTTAAGTCACTCCTTGACGTTAGGTAACGTCACATTTTTCATAACCTTCATATATATCAGTTATGAAAAGTAGTTATGTAAAAACTTCACGTAACTGTTTATGTTTCAACATATAGATACCACATGAGTATCAAAGAATAATTTATCAATTAGGTACTGTCAAAACTGACAATTATTTCATTATTTAAACTGACAATTACCCCATTATTTCAATTCAATAGTATTTTAAGATTTATAAACATAGAAAACAACATTATTCAGGACACAGTTATTTAAAGTAAGTCAATTTTCTGGGTGAATACATCATAGTAACAATACTTGTAACACCATTTAAATCCACTTTAATATTATCATAACTCTCTTTTCTTTTCATAACTAATTACGTAAATATCTATTACATTTTTTTTTTCATCAGCTGATTTTACAGACAATTTAAGTTACGTTGATTGCTACCCGATTGCAAGTGGCGCTAACTATTCGGCTTTGTTAAGAAATTGAATCAATTTGGGGAAATCTAAGTAGGTATAAGCGACAATAGATTTTTAAGAGTGGCAGTGGAGTGCCATACATCACAAACCTGAACTGACCGAACCATTCTGTGTTGAAAACATCCCACTATTCATTGGCTTTTCCCATAATTAATAATTCCTAGACTTGTGTAATGTATAGTGGCGTAAGTACTACTTCGCTACCCCATACAGGGCCATGATCCGGGATAGAGAGTCCTGGGAGAAAGAGAGGAATACACAGCCTAATGGGACCGACTGGTACACAGATAGCTTATGCTCCGGTGATAGAGCAGGGGCTGGAATTTACTCCAGGAACCCAAGAACACAAGTTTGTGTACCATTGTATCTGTGTATCTGCATATCGGGTCGAGATATATGCTATCTTGGAATGTGCGCAGATAAACCTAGACAGAGGTTATGTGGATCGACGCATAATCATATACTCCGACAGTCAGGCAGCAATTGAAGCCCTGAGTGGGTATACCAGCAACTCAGGACTTGCTAACGAATGTCGATAACGACTTGCTAATCTTACAAGGCGGAACGTGGTGCGGCTAGAATGGATTCCAGCCCACTCTGGTTTTGGAGGCAATGAGATGGCGGATGCACTGGCTGCGGAAGGGGCGGCAGCTCCTTTTTGCGGCCCGGGCTCGACCCTGGGCCTAACAAAACAAAAAATACGCAAGGAGACGAAGAAGTGGCTGAGGAATCAGCACCTGGCTCATTGGAATGCTCTGCAGGGTCCTAGACAATCCAAACTTCTACTGAAGGGATGGACTGATGGACACGCCAGGGCAGCTACTGAACTACCAAGGAGTAGGCTAAGGCATGACTGACGAAACGTCAGTCCATGTTCTCTTAGAGTGTCCACACTGGGATGTACCACGCAGGCGAATCATCGGAGTCCCTGTTATGGCCCCTGGAGACACAAGCAGACATCCATTGAAGGGCTCGGATTCATGGATGTCTAGGTAGCAGGAATGGCACAATGCTCGGGCCAGTGTCCTCAGTGCCGGAACCTTGGCTTGAGTTGTCCAGGGCAAGGCTCGCCTGCACATTTAGTAGTAGTAGTAGTATAGTGGCCGACTAAAATGGTTCCAATAGTTCTTGAGCTTTACGAGAAGTTTGATGATGTATAGACTTTCTCCACTTATCGAGTTGTCTTTGACTTTGGAGGGAGCTGGAACCGTTTTCAGTACAAGATAGATTGTCTTTTACTGCCTTAAGGACTAGGCCTTCAACCTCTTCCCTAAGTTTGTTGCCAAACCTCCATTTCAAGTTCCTATCACTTACCAAAGGGTAATAAGCGAGACGACAAATTTAAGAAATGTGCAAGTTCCTGAAAACTTGATTGTTGAAGAAATTGTATTGAACCAAAAGTGATTGCAGCGCTAAGAGCCAAATATTATTTTATACTACATCAATCAAATATATTTTTTTCATAAAATATAGGAGAAAGTAAAAGAGTAGCTTATTTTCATGGAGTGTCTTTAAAAATCGTTTAAATAGTCCAATTTATTTCGAGAGTAGACAATAAATAAATGTCGACAAGGAAAAGAGGTACCACAAAAAGGAAGATTCTCCATATAAATCAGCTGTCGCACTAGAACTGTCGGGATATAATCCTTCATGATGACATGGATTCTCTTGATGAATCACTTTAATGTTAAAATTAAATGAAGTAGACACGAACTTTGTGTGGGTATATTAATTCCTGTTAAAAGATTTGTTGGGAAAACATTTTGCTCCATTGAAACGCTCGTTTCTCATTTTCATGTTTCCAGTTTGAATTAAATTATAATTGACTCTTTGGATCAAAAACTCACTTTTTTTTCAAATTCTAAGCTAAACGAAAATGCACTTTATGCATTTGAAAGGAAACTCATGAACAGATTATGTTTTTTATTGTGTATTGATTATCATCATTGTCCAAATTATTTTGATTAATTTAAAATCGATGATTTTTTCGTAAGAACTTCATGATCCATGTCGTTGATCATAAATATTTGAGGTCAACCAAAACCATAAATGGAGAATATACAGGGCGAGGTGAGGTCAAAATACTGTTAGCATTTCTCATGAACTTCTTCAATACAAGCTCTCGTTTCCGAGTTGTATGCTCAAAAAGTTAGATTTTATCCTCCTCTTCACCCGTATGAAATTATTAGTATGTTGATAACCTCTTTATTTTAAGTAGTGAAAAGCGATCTGCAATATTTTCTATCCTGATTCACCCTCATCCCAAAGTTCCTCCTAAGTATGCTCGATGAGTTAGTTTCTCCAGCATGGACAAAAAATCACATCTAGTATTTGTAGTTTGCGTTAGGTAGGAGAGTTTCTGGGAAGCCTTCATGAATATTGATCATTTCATTACATCAACGTCATCGGTATTTGGATCTATTTCCAATAAAATAACCTATTCCATGCTTAAATTGAGGTTAACCCGCCTACCACTTATTACATATTAGAAAGTTTATTTTCCACAAACATAACGCTGCATCATTATATCGCAATCAGCTAATGGTCAGTTTTGGTTTGAAATTCTTTCAGGTCAAGGAAATAGAGTTTATTTTTATATTTTTAACCAGAAAGCTTGGGAATAAGTTCAATTATATGAAAGGATGGCTGAATCAGAACATATGGTAGATCAATCCATTTGTGGATGATGCTATTAAATGATGGAAGGCTTTAAAGCAAGAATTGTACGGCACAGCGAAAAGCAGTTCAATAATAATAAAAAATATAGTTCTTGTGTAAACACAGTAACAATGGTATCAAAATGCTGAGAAGAGTTAATAAACCAGACAAGAACAGCAGCGTCACCTAACTATGGGTTACACATGAACGATCAATTCATTTTATATTTCATGCAGACTCCGTGCTATATTCAATACTTAAATTTAAATTGAGTGAGCAGTTAGTAACGATGATGGAGATTGCAAGAGATGACGGGATTCAATCATGTGAAAGCGAGGCGTACGAACATTGTGGTAACGGTTTTTCATAGTCCATATGAACTAAAGGAGAACATTTTCTTGATCAGAGATTTCCGCAGCAATTGTTATATTCAAGTAAAGCGTGTTATCAATGGAAATTGTGAGAGGAGGCAATTTATCAACAAGCATTATTTCTCTTTTTCTAGTTAATCTCATCGGTTTCCATAAAAAATCATTCGAAGCATCGGTGGAAAATATCACATATTGTTTGCTACGTCAATTAATTCTTTCAAAAAAGCAACCATATAGATACTTTGCGGGCTACAGCTTTACGTTAATAATGATTGATGATGACTGTTGAAGACTATATTATCACCGTGAAAGCAACATGACTTTTAAATCGACACCGAAAAGAATAAAAATGGAAATGCAACGAGATCTATAGCCAGTCTTATACCAGCATCAATGGTGGAATTGACGGATGGAATAGTTTGAGAAAGTCTTCAAGTTTGCATAATACGAGCGAGCTCCCAGTGTCGTAGTAACAGAATATTCCGATTCAGAATGGAAAAATAAATGAAACTGTTTTCAATACATTTGGCAATTCCAAGCAGTTGCACAATATTTTAGATTTGATAAGGTGACTATTCCTTCTCAGTTATATTGTGGTCTAGATAGCTCCAGCTTGACTCTTTCCAAATGACCAATCAGCCTTTGGACTGCATTTGCTCCAGCATAGAATTTGCTCCTCAGCTTCTCAATTTGCTTCTAGTGTCTGTTGTAGTTGCAGTGCCCTGTTAACATTTTTGCTATGACTTTGGAAGTTTTTCTAACTCTGCCCGATAGGTGTGCCGTAAATGTTGGCGAATATCTTTTAATAACCTGTTTTTTCCCTGGAAGGATAACCCACCATTCTAATAATGTGCCACCCATTTCCTTGTGTCCGTACCAGTACAAAGAATGATTCTGATGAGACTGGCTGTCTCATCCTCCAGTTCGTTTCCTGGCACTCAGACTACCATGATTTTGCAATTTTTTCCAAGTGCGTTTGAGGCACCTATGCCATTTCATGCTAAGAGTTGACCTTTGTCTAGTACCTTCAGTGCAGTTTGCCTATATGCTTGACAGTGAATCTGCCCTTCAATTTCTTTGTCACATCGGTCAATCACCGTAACTTCAACTTCAACTTCAAGTTGTGGTGCCCCTAGATGGGCTAATTGAGATAGCACCACCTTCCTCTAGCTTTACAATTCTTCTCCATCAATCATGTTTTTGAAGAAATATGCATTTGATGGAATTGTGAACCAGATATACAAAATTTTGATGTAATATAAGTTCACCAGGGAGTTTTGTAAGTGATTTTCCAGAAATGATAACCACATTATAGTAAATGAATTTCAAATATCGATGTTTTTAAAATCTAATATTAAATCCTTGAAAAATGCTGGTATTTCATGTTCCAAGTTTCTAGAACAAAGTATTGGGGATTTTGGATGTCAAAAACAAACAACAGTCGGCGCTAGACTAAAAACGGTAAATTTCGAGTGCAAGAGTATTGTCTGCATACTTATGCAAACACTTTAGAAGGGCTTGGAGTTTGCTATTTCAATTCGTCCATATTATTGTTGCAGTTGCTGGAATTGAAAGCTTGTTCCAATGTTACTTACAGCAACAAACGATTTTCATCGATTTCCATGAAATCATACTAAATTTATATCTATAAAGGAGGAAAAAACAAGACTTGACGGAAAACATTTCCCGTTATATTACATATAACGGGAAATTATGGATAATGGTGAAACAGGACGATTTTTATCGAGATTATCATGTCACTAAAATGAAGCTTCTCATCAGAAAAAGAATTGAAGGATTAAATTTCTCAGATATTGAAGTTTTGAAAAAGAATTTCTGCTGAAAAGTTATGTAGTAGATAGGAATTATTTTGTGAAAGTTCTGGAAATCTGGTTAAGGGGTATCCACTGAAATTTCTGAATTTGACTCGACTTTGAAGCCAAAAAAAAACAAGTGGATATAGCAGAAATGAAATTTTTGCTTATAACAATTTAAACTTATTCAGGAAGGGATTTTGTTTCGTATTAATCAATTTATATTCTGATGGAGGTTTAAAAATAGATAAGTACTCACTTTATACAGTGTATGAATTACGAAACATACGATCAGAAATATCTCATAAACAACTTGTGATATGGAATCAAAAGGTGGAATGAGATTGGTATAAAAGACAACTCACCTCGATCCTCTTCTACGCTGCACCTGACCCAACTAATAGCACCTGACTAGCAGACCCCTGCGTATGATCCATCATCCTTTTCAGACGTAGATTCTGAGTCGCAGACATTTCATCCAACAAAAATGTGCATTTAAATGAAGCCTTTCATACTTGTCCAGCGGTGAGAAAATTCGATGCCTACCAGTGCCTTGCTAAATATTTTGAACGTTGACAAAGTGCTCAGTGACGAAATCCCTAAGTAACCTTTGCGCTACGGACGGGTCATACCCATCAATGTTCTGTTCTATATTATAAGCTACCATTAACAGTATTATGTTATATATGCCATTAACCGCGACAGAGTTTCACAGCTACAGTGGTGGACCTGAAGTGTGTGCGTATATCTATCTCATCTACCATTCCGTGATCTTGATGCCTTCCCTGTTTTGCGATATATTTGACCTTCAACATTGTAATATTTTACAAGCCACTACAAGTCAAATCCTAGGCAGGGCAGGGCACAGAAACAGTAGTTGAAGAATCATCATGGGGCACACAGTATTTGGTGATGAAGAGTTTGTAAATGTTATCGAACCATTATTTTTGGATCACGATAATGTTAGATGGACTGCACAAGTACTGCACTGGAACTGACACTATCTATTACGTCAAAGTATCCAATACAGAAGCCCGTAAGAATTTTCATGCGATTCCGAATCTAGTGTATTGTATCTCGAATTAAGAATCTACATTTGGAAGAGGTGTCATAATCAATTATCATTAAACTTGATATTTAGCAGTTTATGAACACACTACTTGTGATACAATATCAAGAAGCTCTGAAAGAGCAATGTTTTCTTGAGTTGTGTTTTATTCCATGAATTATTTGCTAGCCTAGATGATTTATTGATTATCAGAAATACATTTCGTACCAGGTGGGCAATGAAGAGGAAAAAAAACTTCAACAAAATTTGGAAATTATTTACAGACTCGTATTTCTGAACTCTTATTCAATGAGCTATCAACTTTCAGCATTGTCGTGAATATTTACTCCAATCATTCCAAAGAGATCGTAATTTATATCGTCAGAAGTACAAAAACCGCATAAAGCTCATGTTTTGGTGAAATAATCTACTGAGAACCGAGTACTGAAAACGGAGGTTCACAAGATTACCAGAGTTTACACATTCCAGTAGTTGCATTATGTGCCGCAGACAAAAATTTCAACGCTTAACAAAAAAACGAGTAATTGAATGAATTGTTTGATGAACGTACGAGAAGAACTGTACGAAGAATCAACAGAAATTGAGTAATCGGAGAAGAATCCAAGGCTATGTATTAGGAAATAGCTTGGATGAAAGGGAGCAAGCGAAGTTTCGAATTATGTTTCGAAAAAGCTTGTCCTAGAACACGTGCCCAAATATCGCACGAATTGTGCACTATTGAACAAAATTTTCCTAATTTGCGCTTCGACGCATTGCATAGTACACAAGACAATTTAGTTGGGGCTCATCACATAGAGATTTAACAGCGTAAGCTGAAATCTATGAGAACTAGATATAGTAGAAGCTGGTTAACAGCAAACCATTCGAGCCAAAAAAATCGATTCATTTTTTTCCCTTTTTCAAAGAGATTGTGATAGTTCAGGTTGTTGTTAACGGAAACACTATTCAATAGTCACGTCTATTTCATGTTTCAACTAAATACTTATGAAGGAGTTGAATGACCTGATACATTATACGAAGGGCACTACAAGCTTCGAGTACACGCATTGTTCAATTGGGAAATTGAAATTAGGATGGATATAATTTTAAGGGTTTACGTGGGAAAAAGTGAATATGAATCTCAGGGATTTGAGGAATGTTTATCAGGAAACAAGAATATGAGATCAGACAATCAAGAGAAAAGTGTTCAGTGGAGGACAGCTGATTTGAAAAGGATGCAATAAAGCAATGAAGAAGGGCCCAATCAGAAAGAAGAGAGCGATGGGAAGTGTCAAGTTTTCGGGAAAGGGATGAATAACCTTCAGGACAAGAAGTAGAAAAAGCAGGCATGAACGACATAGCATCAGGAGTCATTAGATGAAATATACGAGTTGATAAAATATATTCTGCAATAGGGGAGTGGGATATAGCTCTGATAAGTCCTTTTCACGAAAAAAGGGATAAAACAAATTGCAACAATTATAGAGATATTTCGTTATTGGAAAAAATGTACGTTATCCTGGTAAAATTTATAAGAATTCAATATAAAAAGTACGCCGAAAATATACTGGGCCAGTACCAATCAGGATTTAGTAGAATGAGGTTTGTGAGGGGCCATGTCTTTACTTTCAAGAAAATCCAAATAGCCTATAGTCAGTACAAGACCGAATGTGCTCTTCTTACAGAATTTAGACGGGCATGTGATATTTACGGAAAAAAAACTTTTCAAAGCTACCAAATGACCAGAAATACCAGACAAATCAATGAGGTTAACGAAAATGACTTTTTGAATAAATGAAACAAAATTACTTGACGCTGGAAGCCATTATTATCAGAAGATCCTAAGAAAAAAAAAAGAATTCAATTCATAATGACGGACATCAATGTACTGCTTATGCAGATGATTGGACGGTTCATTCATAAACAAGGGAAAATAATAAAATCACTACTCCGAAAGTTAGAATCACAGGTGAAAACACTTCAGAAAGAATATGTGTACGAATTTGCTTTTTCTAAAAGTACAACTAGCAATACCAAAGAAACACAAGGAATAGAGTCAAGAATCGCGAAAGCAACAAAAAATTGGAGTGCTCCAGTTACTGCTGAAATTCAAAAACTATTCAAGAGAAATGAAGTTGAGAAGCTATAATACGAAAATGAAGAATGAACCCTAATAAAAAACAGGAAGATATGCTGGAGCGATAGGAACGTGAAATACTTGAAGCAATCTTCAGCGGCATAAAAACATCTGAAATTTGGGAAGGGCAGGAAATGAAGAGGTGAATATGTAAGGAGAACCAAAAATAACTTCAAGAATGAGAACATAGATGTTGTGTTTGGAACACGTAAAAGAATCAGGCAAGGGAAAATCATTAAAATGGCACTAAATAAAACTCGAATTGGAAAAAGAAGAACAGGGCGGCCAAGAAAACTGTAGTGTCTGATATAATTAAACTGAAAATATCAAGTTGAAAAGGGGAAGAAAATAATGCAGGAGTATACAAATTAATTAAAATATCAAGAAAAATGGAATATTTTGGTTAAAATAGCTGCCAATGAATGTTTAATTAGTATTACAATTTAAATAGACATCTGTCTATGTTTGTACATATTTGCGTGACTTCAATGATTAAACGGCTCCGTTTGAATAAGGAAGTTGTTTCATTTGTTAATGATTGAGGGAAGACATAAAAAGTTCAATACTTAGCACACATACTTAATTGAAAATAAACAGAAATAACAAGATTCAATATCGATGAATAAACCTCATTCATACGTCTTTCACCACTCAGTTGCAAAATATGATGAATTAATCGTTTTGTGATGTAATATTTACTATTAACTATATATGAGCTGTATTCAGAAATTAACGACAAGCAAATACGATGAATGGGTGATAAAACTGGCTTTTAATTGAAAGTCTATTTTGCTAACAATGATTGACAATAATGAGTTGAGTATTACCTATTTTCAACAGATTCAACAAATCGACTTTTCATATATGTTCCAGCATAGTTCCTTTGTTCAATAACCGATGCAAATTATTTTTCTTGCGTTGGGTTTAATATAATTTCCAAGGTTGTCCTGAACTACTTCTATCGCTGTTGGACAGAGATACACTGAAGAACACCTTAAAATTAAATGGGACATAGATATTGATCGAGGTTGTGTTGGGTTTTTGACAATTCCACAACAAATTTGATCAAGGAAATGCTGTGGATACTGAACTGGTGCTGGACAAAGCCCAATACCGACACCACCGACAAACCCAGGTTCATATGGAATTTTATACATACCTGTGTATGGTGGGACTTAAGAAGAATGAGTGATTTGCATAGATTGATAAACTGACTTTGTGTACTCACATAATATTGATTATAATATTAATAATAAAACAAATCTTGCTAATTGGAATTATCATTCACAAGCCAAATGCTAAGAATTACCATTCACAAGACCTGGACGTGATGACTGGATTTAATTGAATCGTCAAGAAGAATATCATCCGAGTAGGCTGGAGGACCAAGGTGACGTAGATACCTGGAAGTTGATAAAAAAATCACGGGTATTCAAGTGGCCATGAATTATCATTATCATACAAATACAAGGGGCCCCTTTTGTTTGAATTCCAAAAATGCATATGTATGTACATCACTCTTCACAAATAACATTAAAGCTACTGCAAGTGGAGCAAACTCAATAGTACGCGAGATAATATTAAACTGTTAGTGGCTTGAGCTCTTCACAGTACCTACAGCAAAATAATATTACACTGAAAGCAGCGCGAACTCTTCACAGTACAACGAGAAATTACACAGCAAGTAGCACAAACTCTCCCCAATATAGATGGGTACATGGAAATAGGAGGAACGTGAATATTCACTCTCCGAATTCCCCATATTACTCTGAAGGATTTTAAATTGAACTGTAATTGGTGCAAGCTCTCCACAGTACTCACCTTAAATTGTAAATAAATATACCTAGAGAGTACGAGTTCACTAGAAAGTAGTGAAAAAATATGT
Organism: Galerucella tenella; assembly: GCA_910591685.1. NCBI lineage: Eukaryota > Metazoa > Arthropoda > Insecta > Coleoptera > Chrysomelidae > Galerucella > Galerucella tenella. The sequence goes on along the minus strand of CAJUYH010000920.1, from coordinate 10,620 downwards.
TCACAACATAACGACATAATATCTATGTTTTCATATTCGGCAATTTATCCCATTGGAACTTTTTCAATAACTTTTCCACGCCTTTGTTAGTGTCTGGACTGAATTAATATGTCTTCCTTCCAAAAATTCCATATGGTCAAATGCAGGTGTTCGAATGAAAAATTTTTCGATATGTTACTTCGTTAACTTTGACCACTCCGTTGGGACACAACAAATATCAACATTGTACGGAATCATCCAATCAACATCTTTCTCACTTGTGTACGTCTTTTGATACATGGTTGGACAATTCAATATTTATTCGTTGTTCAGTTTGAAGAAATGAAAAAGTAAGTACTGACGATATAATACACCCTCATCTTTAAGTTACGCCAAGACTCATCGGCATAAGCGGAAAGACACAAAGAGAAGGAATCGGTCCAGGGAATTAATATGCGTGTATGTAGGAGTGGAAATATCGTTTCCTGTGATTTGTAGAAAAAATAACCTAACCTAACTGCTTCATCATCTGAAACAAGTAGTTCACGTTTAAAATTGCCGACGAATTGTGCGTAAGACTACAAGACGAAGTGCGCCGTGGGGTAGGCGTAAGAGCTGAGTACGCAGCCCGAACGCGGGCCGACGCGCGAAGGCACCTTGTAATAAACAATAATTCCTTAATTATATTGAACGGAACAACAGGAAGGTATGTCTATATTTTGTTTTGTTTTTCCATCAAACTCATGTAAATTTTGTAATTTTGCTAATTTTACTAGTGTGAAAATTATGAATATACATCTGTTATTTTTTCACATCTGCTAATTTTCTCACATAATATAATTGCATAATTTTTCCACATTCTCGAAGTTCGAAGACCAAGATCATTGAATAATCTTTCCTCTTTGACGGAAAATACGAAAAATGTCTAGTACCAACCCTAGGCTACCCGTTTTTTTCGTAGCTCATTCTGTAGTTTCCATTTCGCTGTTTAACAAAAACGCTTCATTTAAAATCACCCAGCATTATAATATGCATGAATACTGTGGGTTTCTTACTGAGCATAGAAACATATTTGTTGAAACAATAATCTTTGATGGTTTCGATGCAGCGTTTGTCTCACATTATTCTTTCATATTTCAAAGCATGGAATTAAATATTAGTATAGCGGGAGTTTAGTCAAAGCTTTGTTTGATTGATACTGCAAAGTTTAATAACGATTCACTTTGTGGGAGAAAACTGCGTTATTTAATCTATTTCTATCTTCTACCTATGTATTTTTAAAACCAAGATGTAGATTGAATCATCTACCATCATCACATTGCAGTCTATTCTATTTAAGCGTGTAAGAAATTTACCGTGAACTCCTCTCACTGTTGTAATGCTTTTGTACTATGGGCCTACCTGCAAGGCTTACATCACATAAGTTAATCACACGGTGCTGACTATCAAAAACTGATTGAGGAGTTTGAAGCGGATATCTTAATCTCGCAACGGCCACGGATTATCGCTTTAATTAAAGTCCCAAATAATTATACCAAGTAGGGAAGACTGGAAGAAAGATGTAGCAGAACAGGCTGAGGCAACCTGGTGTACAGACGGCTCCAAGTCAGAGGAAGGAATTTAAGCAGGAATTATAGAGCACAAGTATAAAACATATTTGCCAATAATCCTACTTAAGGACGTCTCAACTTTCTAAGAAGGAGTGACGGTGATCCATCATGGGTTATTAGAATTCAAAGGCAGGAAAGGACGTATTATTATCCAGTTGCTATTCCTAACATTGCTGAGCATTTTTAAACGTGAATACCTGGGGAAACAGGGGTATTTTTTGACATATTTCACCATTATACCTTTTTTTTAACGTTCACTGGGGCAAGCTTTCGTTTCCCCATGTTGAATGAGTGGAGAAGGTGAAAGTTTTAATACAAATCGCTCAGGATGAGGGACCAGAGTATTCAAAAATACACAGAGTATTTTGAGTTTGAGAATAGCTACTAAAGATTTTAAAAAAGCTTAATTATTCGAAACTAATAACATTATATAATTTCTATCTATACTTGTCCGAGTTTAATACTTCGTATTGGAGGATCAGGAACAAATAATGATGAATTTGAAACCAAAAAATGTATAACCGAAACAAATACCATTGAGAAATGAATATATTATTTCTCTATAACAAAGACCCACTGCTTAAGTTGCCAATGCTTGTGTTTATGACGTAAATGTTTCAACAGTTTATTACTGATAGGTTTGTGACTTTTTGGTCAGATTATTGGTATTTTGTTGAAAGTCGTTACTTCAAAAATTACTTTTTGGTTTTTTTACCTAAATGAGACGTATTCAAAAGAACTACAAAGTCACAATTACCGAATAAATTAACCATGAAGTGAATTTAACTTAAGGGTCGTTATTATTTTGGACGCCATAATGATTATCACTTTCAATTTTGTGTAATTCAAAATTATTGTCGAAATTATACTTCGACCTACTTTTAAGCTCAGAACATTGTTATTTTTTATACATTTTATCGATTTGAAATTAATTTCTAGACCGCATTACTCTTAACATTTTGATAGAAAAACTGATTATTTTGGTGGCGAATGATAAATTAAGAGCTAAAAGTAGCCCTATTATCAGTAAAGTATGCCCGGTTTATGTTTTCGAAGCAGGGACCTCTAAATTGAGCGTGTTTTTACTTTGTATTATTTACAAATATTATATTATTGTGATTATGTAGAGCAAGCCACCATAGTTTGGGAGTTTATAACAAAACTATAAAATATAAAGAAATAAAATGTTGTTCCACGTATCGCCGAGGAGGATAGAAAATATGTTGTCAGAATTACTACTTTATTACGTTATCATGACGTCGTTGAAACGGTATCATTACGTCTTTGTGTCCGTCACTGCAACGTTTTCACGACCTTGTAGTTACCACAAATGTGTTCCCCATTTTGGTAGCGGTCTTACGACTTAAAATGTTAGTTGGGAAGAAGTGATAAGCTTTATAAATGTGTGATAAACTATAGTGTTTCAGTTTGGCAAGAAAATGTATGCCCAAACAAGTAATTCATAGTTGTGGATAAAGTATAGTGTTCTACTCGCATATAATGGCGATCATTCACTTACCCCTATGAATAATAGCAATCATTATATGCTTGTTGAATAATATACTATTATATTCACGTTCACCGACAACAACAATACATAACTTAATCTGAAGTAGGAGCTTCGAAGTCGATGTGGCTTATAAGAAGCCTGTAAATCGAATGTTATTTTTTGTTATACAAACAACGTTCGCTCAACGTTCATTCTTACCTTTTTGGTATCCTTGTCGAACAAGACGACATGGATTCGTATGCTACAGTTTTGGCAATGAGAACAAGTGCAAAACTTTCTGTTCTCATTATTTGATCAGGCGGACTTTTAAGAGTAGTTGAAACATTTGCACAATCCACATACATATAATCTTTAAATGTCAATGTCACAATCTATACTTAATGTCAGAAAATTACATCAAAAATCGTGGCGTTACGAGTTTCTCGCACTTTGCAAAAGCACTAGTGACCAAAATTTGTATTGTTGAAGACTTTGTATACTATTTATCAATATAAACTCAGCCATTGAAAGAATGAATAGCATAATAATTTTCTCCGCTTTCTCCTCAACAATCTTGTGGCGCGTTTGTTTTTTGCCACAGTATTGGCAATGGTTCATTAGAAAACTGAGCTTTGTTGAAGATTTCTCTTTTATTTTTGATATAAATGTGTATTATTAAACTTTTTGCGTGTCTGGAACTAAGCAAGACATGAGGTTGTCAGCTAGAAATACTTACTCATATTCGGTCGAGCGTCAAAGACTTCAAATAGACATTCCTTCAAAAATCAATTACTTCAGATGTGTATGCTATTAGTTGTGGAAAAAGTCATAATTCCAATACTTATAACTATAAGCCAGACGATAGGAGTAACAACTACAAGTAATTAGCAATTTTTTTTAATGAGTACCTTGAAGTATGTAGATTAATATGAAAAAAAGTTTACCAGTATATCGATTTCCCAAATTGAAAAAAAAAGATCAAAAAACGTTTTTTTTCGAATTTTTTTGATATTTCGCGCCAGGAGGAAGGTAGAGGAAAATAAAAAATACCACCGTGTAGGGGGATGTTTGCAACAAAAAAGGTTTCCTGCGTTTCTTCCGTCCGAGCAATAGTTTGTTCGGAAAAAATTCGGTAAACTAATTATGTTTTCCGCATCCGCGCGACTCTGAAGCGCGGCGGAGTACATTATAAACTATTGTACAGTTATAATGTAGATATAAATAATTGTAATAGGGCGTTTTGAAAAAGGAAGTGTCAGCTTCAAGATGGTCATAGCACATAATCATTTTTAGCAAATAACTAATATTTAATATAAATATTATATTTTAATAGAAATCCAAGTATCTCAATAAAAAATATATTATATAATAAAGTGGCATTGAAACAATTTTTCGAAGGATGGAAACTGTTATTTAGGAGGTCTGTTCCATAAATGAAATTTACGGACAACTAATTTTTCCTAATTACAAAATACGGCACTTTTCATTATCTTGTAAATTTTAGGAATCTTGAATTTACAAAAAAATATATATATTAAGTACTGTTACCTTAATAAATTTGAAGTTGTTTTGATGGGGTTTGCGTAAAAATGTGGGGAAACTTCTAAGATAAAGAATATAAATAATCACAAAATTAATTAGCTCACATACATTTTTGGATTCAATGTTTTTGTGTATTTCAAGCGAAAATAGCAATTTTTATAGATTCGGGTTGGAATCTCCTCTATTTTTTCGAAATTAAATTTGATACTCCTGTAATATAAAGATTAATATTCAACAATCAAAATGTATATAGTGGAAAGGTATAAAAGATGATTAATATATGATTTTAAAATATAATTTTTTGCATACCTCCAATAAAAATATGTAAAAATTTATTTATGACCTTTTATTTATTTATTCATTCACAGCCTTGACTCTCACTAAAAGTTAAAAAAAAATTCTGATTAAATATTTATATTTTTTTTCCGCGATTCGGCCGTGCAGCAGAGTCGCGCGGATGCAGAGCACATACTTAGTTTAACGAATTTTTTCCGGACCAACCATTGATCGGACGAAAAAAACGCAGGAGATCTTTTTTATTGAAAAACACTTCCTTTACTCGGTGTTATTTTTTATTTTCCTCCACCTTCCTTCCAGCTTGAAATATTGAGGAATTTCAAAAAAAAAAAGGTTTCATTTCTCTTTATAACTTGGGAAATCGATAGACTGGTAAACTTTTTTTAAAGTATTCTACATACTTCAAGGAACTTATGGAAAAAAAATCAGCTGTATTGCTAATTACTTGTACTTTTGGTCTGAAATGACCCATGCCGACTGGCCTACTGGGTTAGTTTGGAATTGGTCAAGTACAAAGATATACTGTCAGTGCCGACGTCGTAAAGTTGATTTTCTATATCCCCTGGGGAAGCCCAACTTTATATTACGATCGCAACGTCCAAATTCTGCTTGGTTTATTTGAATGAAATCAATATCATCACTCAAAATGAGATAATTTAACTGCTACGGTATCCTTCCTTAGATCTTTAGATATTAATTACATAAATTCTCGCATAACCCTAAGAGATACTTTTCAGTTGAAAGTATACTCTGAAAATATCTCCCTAACTCTCCATTAAAATACGCGAAGATCTGCAAATCGTTTAATAAAAATTCTTCCAGTTTTCAACAAGATTTTAAATTCTCCAATGTGACGGCGTTTTATAAATTAGCCTTCCTTTATCTGCCAGCCACTCTAGATAATGAAAATAAACGCCATTTTTAATTGTTCATCGAGAAGGTGAGCTCGTGATAAAGTTTAAATTTAGCAAAGTAACTTTTCAGATGACTTTTGCTCCGACTTTTAACTTATATGGAACATAATAAAACCCCATTGTGCCCCGTTTTAATTATTAATTTCAATAAAACAACTCACAATGGATTTGTAAGCAACCTTGTTAATTATATGTTTTTTACCAAACTATAAGAATAAACATAAAGAAAAATTATTCACATCCAAGTATCAGAATATTTTGTTCTTGTCATGTCGAGTTATCACAAACTGGGTACCGGTTATCCAACTTCATAGAAGCGATCAAAATATCAGTGATTCTCCCTCCCTGTACCTATTCTTGAAGGGTGCGATTTAGTCTCGAGCGAAGCTCCCCGTAGAAAAAATTTTGACGATGTTGCCAGTATTAGCTGGAGCATGGGTAGAAAACAAAAAAAAAGAATAGCTATGTCCACAACTACTAATAATAGTTAACAGTGAATCGGCTGTAAAGTAAAATTGGAAACGTAATTATAACCACAGCAATTTTACGTATAAGTGAAAATAACTTATAGGTAATATTTACGTGAAACTAATGGTGATTATTACCGCAAAAATTTTACTTATGAGTAAAAATAATGTATAAGGGATTCTAAGAGGAATGTTTTCGTGAAAATAACTTTAATTGTTACTGTTACGTTATAGGTAATACTCTAAGTAAATCATTCGTATTATTGACCTTATAAATTCACTCTATTGTATGTTCTTACGATAAAGGTATTATTTTCGTAAAAAACACGGAATTATTACCAAGGATAGGTTATAGTTCCTAAGACTAGAGTATTTATGACTTAAATTGTTAGTTGATGCTATTGAACAAATTATATATTTAATAAGTATTCCAATTCACTGTCTGATTCACTTTCCATATTAAACTTTCTTGTAATATCAATCAAATACCAGTATAGCTATTGAAATTCTTGCAATTAGCGATAAATTATATATTTAAAACGTCACTTTTGCTTTTGACATACATCATACACGCTAGACAAAAAACTGATAAAACGATCTACTCCTATATGTACATCTTGATACTATCACATATAAAGTCTTCATAGCCTGAAGGTTGATGGCTCTGACTTTGAAAAGCGCGGAATTTCAGGCATGGGTTCGAATCAGTGGTGAATCGTGGTTAAATTTTTTATTTAATATATTGTGCCATTTGAATGAATAATCTTCACTGTAATTATGTGTCCTGTGACCTTTTCATTATCCACACCTATTATCCACGGGTGCTTAATGTACGTCATTATACCTGAAAAAGCACACGTCGTGGACAAACAATTTAATAATACCCAAAGTCAACATCATATTTCTATTGTTATAACCTGATGATGGTAATGTCTTACCGAAACTAGTAGGAAGTCGATTGGTCCTAATTGGACAAATATATTACATTGTGGTTTTATTGAATCATTCCGTCTCAATGCCAACGTTGATTGGAGTAAACATTAGGTCAAAGGTCAGAATAATGCTGCTTGAGAAGTACCTATCTATTTAAAAATTGTGAAAAAATAAAAAATTGAAAATTCTGGTCTCAGAGGGAATTTTTTCTCAAACCTTATTATTAGCACGTTGTAGGTTCACAATTTTATTTCTGATATCTGCTTGGTAGATTGTCGCTGATAACCGAATCTGTAACAGATTTCCAAATAATTGGATACTTTGAACGTTGCTAATGGAAAAGCGAAAAATACAACTTCAACGTAGAAGTCACGTTTCTTGTGTCACGACTTAATTAGGTGTCTCTGGATACGTGAAATGTTTTTCCTTATTATAATGGAAATAGGGCAAGTTACCCCAAGGACACGGTGTATGTTTTGGATTGGTATGCTAATCAGGCTAGCACTTCATAGATATGCATATTTAATAGGTTTGGAAAAAAGAAATCTGCAGCCTGCAGAATTAAAAATATTCACCAAATGTGAACAGTTTTTGGAGAATTTCATGAAATGTGTTAACTGTAGATTGAAGATACGCATCGTATCGCTAACACCAATAGCCCCTTTCAGTTGGAGGTATTTTAACAAAACAATTTGTTATCTTCGATATGTAGAATTGGATGAGCAATACGAAATTGTATTTGGATAGGATTACATGAGAAAGTGGATTTTTTGAGAAAGCGCCGATGACAGTATTCCAGCCTGTTGGTTAATTGTACGTGTTCACATTTAGTGCACCCACCCAGTTATCCCCGTACCTTCGAGTAGACGATATAGGTCCATTGCCTGTTTCCACAAACAACTGTCTGTTCTAGCATGAATGTCTTTTACATTTTTTGGTTCTATGTCCTGTAATTCTGTAAGTTTTGCTGTTGCAATGTAACGATCTGGTGCTACTCCTTCATTTCTTCTTTCCGAACACCTCTGTTCCAGTGGAATTTCATCATCAGTTTCATTGTTACTTGTACATGGTTGAAAGCTAACAGTAGATAAGCTTTCGACTCCTCTGAATATCCCATAAATATCAATTTTTCAGCTTTTTTAGCAAATTTATTACCACGCTGCTCTTTTGGAATATGACTGTAGACGGTAGAACCAAAAATATGCAAATTTGAAACGTTCGGAACTTTATTGGACCATAATTCGAAAGGTGTCTTCGATTTTGATTTGGTAGGTAATCGATATTGTACATAATTTGCTGTTATAATCGCTTCCCCAAAAACTTAAGATCTGTTTTTTCTCTTAGCAACCCCATTTTGTTCAGGAAAACTTTATATTGAATATTAATTCCCTTACCCTTTAGATAATTTTTCTATTCAGATAATTCCTTCATCCGACCCAATTAATTTTGGTTTTTCATTTAACTGAGTAGGTACTCATTAATTCGATGAATTCCTTTATATACTTTTCGGTATAAATTTTCTTATCTTGAAAAAATCTTCAAAATTCACCATATGACTCGTCGCTCCCGAATCTATGAACCACGAATTAAATTGCTCTTGTACGTCCCTTAAGCTCAAGCATGATTCACCAACCATAAGACATGCATCTTTTTCTTCAGTGTTTCTCTCGGTGATAACATTCGCGTTCTTCTTGCTATTTCTCAATGCTTTATATTTAAAACATTTCCTCTCGAAGTGGCCCTTCTTTTTACGAAAATAGCAATGTTTTGACTCATCTCCTTCCATGAATTGTTCCTTCTATGCACTATTTTCATCACCGATTCTTCCTGTACCTTAACAGCTCCTTGACGTCTTCTGCATTTATCTATTAACTTACTCTTAACAAACTCTAGGGTGAACCCATTGGCTGGTCGGTTATTAGAAAGCTATATGAATCCGGCAAACTTCCCAATAATAACCCAGCCGGCAAATCTGTCTTTTAATTCTTCTCCCAAGGCAATAAGAAAACTTAGAAATGAACTAATATGTACCTTCAGGTTACCATCTTCTTCTAAAGATAATTTGCAAATTTGTTTGAATAAAAATACCATAAAATAAATTGTAACTGGAGTGAAGAATGCCGTATTAGGATTTGTATTTAATAAATTAAACTCATTCATCGATCAGGAGACTCATTGGATTGATCCCGTAACATCCTTGTCTGCAGTAATTTCAGGAGCTATTGGTCAAAAGTTGCAAGCTTCTGCTCCTCTCCTGAATATAGTGACTGGGCAAATTGGCGGCCTCAGCTCAGGTGGTGGAGGGGGCTTCAATATAGGTTCTCTTATTTCCAAAGGTTTAGGAAGTAGTAGCAGTGGGGGCAGCGGTAGTAGCGGCAGTAGTGGAGCAGAGGAGAAGGATGATGCGTAATACTTGAAGTCATTTTCAAGAAGCATCATTGAGATAGTCCAATTTTTCGCTGCCATAAAATTTTGCTCAATAGCTGATTACTTTTTTATTCGAATTTTTTCAAGATTATTCTTGATATCGCTTCCTTAAAGTCTATACAGAAATGAATCGACATTTCATAACCCACACCGATTTTTGATGGTATTCCTGGGCTTATAACCTGTTGTTTAATAATATTTAATACTCGCCAGATTCGAATTTTTACTATGAAACTTTTATTGATAACTATTGACAGTCACATAAAAATAAAATATATCATAACATTAACATACTCCGGTTACGTATATGAAGTTAGAAGTTACACTTCTTTCAAATATCGTATACATACTTGCTGATTGATGGAGTGGAGACTTGTGCTGCTGTGATATCAAGAAGTTTTTATATTACTTATAGAATCAAATAGCAATCATTTCAAATTATTATTAATGTTGTAATTACAACAAGCACACCATACCAAAAATCACACTCTCATATATTGATTTTGATGAAGTTCACTATCAAAATCTGAAGAAGATGAAATGTTTATCGAAACGCGCGCAAGATAGTGTGGATGATAGTGTTTTTGTGGTGGTAGTGTGAACAGTGCTCAGTGATGTTAAATTATTTAAGTAATAACCGTTATTTAGTTTTTTTTTCAACTGGTCTCACTGAATATTATCAATTGATTTTCCCTATACTTTCTTTTCGGATTAATTCGATCCATAAATTACAAACAGGTAGTATTTATGAACATTAAGCTGAATGATTTATTCCAGCCGTCAACATGTAGGAATCTGACCCTTTCCACCTCAATTCAAAGGAGTGAATTTTAATTTTCGTTTGGATAATTTAGGAAGGACTATGAATATAATCCCATTTGAATATTCAATTAACTTTGAATGATGAGAATAAAATTGGATCCTACTCATAGAGATTGTGAATTAAATATGTCACAATATCG
>CAJUYH010000919.1:25646-80996 GCA_910591685.1 Galerucella tenella | reverse complement strand
CTAAATTCTCTATATTCTTATATGCGTGTACAAAGTCCAAGGAAATTAGTAGACGAAAATTTCACAATCTCAAGTATTTAATATAGTCATAGAGTGCAACAAATGCAGTCTATAAAATTATTGATTGGTCGTTTCAATTATTCATCATTGATATTTGAAAAATTTTTGAATATTTATTACCGTTAAATAGAGACGATTGTAAAAGTGGTATATAGGTAGGATACGTAAGGAAAATATGGGTCTTTGTCGAAGAAGAATATATCATTGAATACAACAATACTAAATACATATTGTGTAAATATCACGTATATTTATATCTATATAAATATATAGACAGTGTATTGCAGCCGGCCCTGATTATAGCTACGTTCATTTAAGGTATGATCCATCGACACTTTTGTTATGAACAACACATATCCATGTATATAGGTATATATCGAGATTGATAGGCTGGCAGAGTGAAGCAAGAGGATTGTGTACATCTATGTTGGTATAAATTTATATATACCTGTATGTATAGCTCGCGGCGCGTCCATCGATGTGTCGGCAAGCATCACGATTGCGCGAGTCACGACCTACTAATGAATGATTATGCTACAATTTGCTTCGGGACGGCAGCACTATCGCAATTTATTAAATTACAGTGTTTCCTGCAACTCGCACATCTAGTCGCCTGCAGTGTATCGCCTCGCAGTAGTCATATATACCATGTCTTTTCTTTTATATAATTTCAAGATGGTAATTAATTTATTTTCGTTATATTCTTACAGTTTTCAAAAGGGAGAAAGAACAGGGAAAGCAATTAAAAAATAATTCACCGAGAGATTTATACTGAAGAAGATAAATAGTATAAGTAAAGCAAACGAAGGAGAGTAGATGGGCGAGTGAAAAATGAAATCGGGCGTGAAACGAACGTGTAGTCATCGCTACTACCATATATATACCTGGGGTCATTGTAAACGCACGGGGGCCTCGTTATATCGCTTACGGTAGTGAAATGAGACGAGGAGAAAGGGTGGAACTAATAATGGCAAAAAAGAAGACGAAGAAGAAGGAAGAGAAGAAGGAGAAAGATGAAATAGAAGCAGAAGTAAATGAGATGGAAGACGCAGAAAGAGAGGAAGTAGACTGAGCGATAATGGCCATCATTGTATACACGACTGTTTGTACATACAAGAGCAAGGTGTCTTCAAATGAAAAGGAAAATTGAGATAAAAAGAAGCAAAGGAAAATGAGTTGACGAGAAGTTGAAGAGAAAAATAATATTATTATTGGTTATCCTGAGGTGAATTCGCAATGGAATATCAGTTGCGTGTCCGCTTGTGCGTCCGGACGTGCGCGCGATGCAGTCATAAACAAGGTGGCCATTAATTTGGCACGAAGGATGCCCAATACCCTTTGGTGTTGCAAGACGATGCAACCGATAGGTCAGGGGGGGATAAAATAAGTTTAGAGGCGTGAAATTGCCAGTAATTTTACAAGCCATAACGATCTACTAAATCCGTAAAATAATTAAGGGTGTGCAGATGTTTTCACCGAGACCGAAACCAAGTACAGTGATGCGTTACGGTCACCATATATATCTAGATGTAGGTATATTTATTTGCAAAATAAAAATGAATATATATTCATGAAAAAAATTGCCGGCAGATTCTTTGCCAGAAAATCGTAAACAAATTACATCAACATCACCACATATTCAATTCTCTCATATATCGCGTGACTGTGACTCATATATAATATATCGTAATTAATCTTATCTTTTATTAATTAATTTTTTCTTTCTTATTCGTCTCTTCCAGTTAACTCTCCAACTATATTATTTCGATTGATAAATGATAATGCATTTCAACTCACTGACATCAATCAATTTGCAAATTAATAGTGTTGGGATAATTGTTAGGGATAATTGTTGATGATAATTTCAGTTCATCTGGGCGCACTCCAGTTAAATTCACCAAGTTTATATTCTCACGGCAGCATATATATCTTTGCGCAGCATGTAACCAAGTCGCTCTACTTTCACACAAACATCTCCACCTCCTTCTTTCGCAATCATCATCATCATCATCATCATCATCATCATCATCATCATCATTATTATCAGTGATGCGCAATAGATGATTCTCCGCCAATAGTCTTTTCTTTTCAATATACCGCATTTGATTGTACAATTGATCGTCATCATTAAGCAACACACAGATTTTTGCATACTTCTATGTCAATATGTCGCGACACCATATATCTATATGTTGTGACACATCATCTAACGATCGTTAAAACCCGAGAAATTGCGTTCAAATTGTATGGATATACATTCATTTTTCTTACTTATACAAATGTGTCAACGTAAATAACAATCAGTTGGCTTGGTTGACGTCTCGTTAGCGTAAGCCACTAAAAATCCACATATACCAATAGCCAACATGCAAATTTTGTGAACCATCATCAGACAATAAAAAATTCTATGCATACATGTATATATATATATATAGGTATATATCTATATAAACATAAAACGATGTATGATGTAATTATCGTTGGATTAATATCCTTGAAAGGGTTGCGAGAATCTCAAGTGGAATAGCAAAAAAATATATTCATATAAGAATGCATTATACAATTAAAGATTAAAAAAAGAAGGAAAAAAACTGAAATTGTCCTTCTATGTAGTAAAATGGCAGCTGGTGACCGGCGTTATTTGCCTCGAGCATTATTTTCTGGCTATACATGTATGCAATGAAATGACGCTTGGTAATGAGAATGGGGGAACACACGACGTAGGTTCAAAGTCATCACATATTCTCTGACATCGCCATCGTCCATGAAATGACCAATTGGTTTATGTTCTTTATATGCTTACAATATTTCTTCACCTGGTCAGACACAGTAATTCCTTAATTTCAAATATAACCCATCAGTTATGAATATATATATATTATACTGATGTATACATATATGAACAAGAAGATTGTCATGTTGGTCTGGTGGCATCTGGTAGCCGTGAGGTGTTGTTAGTAGTACCGTAGGTATACCTACATACCGTCCCATATTGACATTAACATCAACGTTGGCGGTCGCGCGAGCGACGCTTGTTACATCTACAAGATGATTCAACGAGTGTGACGGCGGGCAGCATCATCACAAGTAAACACAAATAATACGGCATTGAGGCCGAGAATATGAAAGAGAGAGCGAGAGACACATTATATATATGGAAGATTGGTTATTATTGGGCAAGGCGCGGCGCTATATGAAATAGAAAGCCCCAGTGACAATTTGATAGATTGTCCTTTTTGTCCAGAATGGAACTGTAAGAACCTCACCGCGTGGTCGTTAACGCTCCTCACATCTCGCACAGTGAATCGACTTCAATTTTTTATCACCAACATATACATCCTCTTCTCTGAGGCTTGTGTTGTATATATCCACTCTATAGATACTCTCTCAACGACTAATAACGAGCCTGCTTGTCTTATTCCATACAACAGAAACATAAATAGTTATACTACTGCGTATATATAAAATAAAAATATTTTACAATATATATTCGCGAATTCATCAGCGCATAGTACACGCCGTCTTCTCCATCAATGAGAGCGAAATGATGCTCTGACTTGGATTAATCTTTACATTAATACCACATGTTATTAATCCCAATTGTTCAATAATAAATATGAGAAAAATAACAAATTCATAATGTTTAATCATAATCGGCTATTTAATTGATATCATTATGAATGCTTTGCTAAAATATATTCAAATAATTCGTTATTCGAATATTATTTGGTCTTCTATTATGTACCAGTTATATTGTATATGTTGCCTTAATTTCCAGATGCATACACCGTTATATCTATATAGTTTTTTAACTTGCACACGATATTCGTCATGTGAATAAACGCGCAGACATTGTTCATCATCATTAGCTGTTGAGATCGATCGCTATCTTTGTTTGTGGGCTTGAGAGGTACGGCTCCTCATTTTATTCATCGCATTATAGAGCCGCTAGTGCAGACCCTCTACATATATACATATAAACACCTTGTAGTTGCTATATAAAAGCATGCAATGCCTGGACGCTGTGTAATCTGACGTAGTTGATGCTCTACTTGGGTCTTTAGTTGTTTCGTCTTTTCGTTTATTTCTCATTCTTCTTATTAGGCCAATGTTTTTTTATTTCCCTTTGTCTACATCAAGCTGTTAATCTACCACATCCATGAGGATATGCCACGTGGGCTAATTCATTTACAAGTTGTATTGGTGAAGAGATGTGAGAGAGGTTATATATATATATATATATCTATGTGTGTGTGTGTGTATGAAAGAAAATAAAGAGAGTGTTGAGCGTGAAATCGGTTGTGCGACGGTCAATTCCTACCGACCGGCGTCTACATGGTGAATTAGATAACGTGTAGAATTAATATACATATATATACACAAATATTTTCGTCATCGCATGTAACATAGCTCAGTGAATGAGGTGGCAGCTATCATTGTCACAAAGTATCAGCCATGGTAATAATTCTCTTTTACTAACCTCGAAGAAAATCAATTTAGCTTTCTGAGAAATGCGCATTGTGTCTCATTGCGACAAAATTGTAAATTGAATATCGACCGTATAGTGAGAATACTTAATGTTCATGTATATATATATATATATAGCATGTCGTGTCGTGCCGTGTCACTGATAGTTAACATCAGCAAAGGAAAAATATACCTTCGCGCGTTCGATTTTTTATTTTAAGAGGAACCTCCATCATAATACATAGGTGCATATATACTACACAACTTTCTGAATAGGTCCATTAACTTTATATAAACACCTATTCAATCGTTGTTTTATTTTCTTCTTTAGTTTGCTAATGCTTGCACCATACGCGACAATTTAGAATTGAATGGCAATGGCGTGACTTCGCTGTTTGAAAGGTATCGTAGAGTGTGAAACCCTGGTCATACATACGTATGTGTTCCGACTCTTCTAACGATAAAGAAATAAAATTACAGACTAGCGCGCGTGCACACCACTTTTTCACTATTCTCACTCATTTTCTTTCTCTTCATATATATGCACATGCGTGCATGTGTGTGTGTGCTTGTTGTGTGTTGGCTGATAATTTATGGAGCGGCAATTCCATAGGATTGCTTGTGACACAAATTAACAATGTCTACTAAACCCAACACAGTACAACCAGAAACGGAGATACCTATATTTCCAATCGACTTTATATATCATATTTATTATAATATTGTGATAAATTCAATTGAACGCTACTAATGATTGATTAAATCATTCATTTTTTTACTTTTCATCACTTAGTGATAAGAAAGTATTGGTTGCGTCCGATTTGAAAACGCGAAAGTAACGCATGTAATCGCATTTTTTGACAATAATAACTGGAATAACGGATAAAAAAACTCAATATTAATGTTCAATAAATTGCCTCCTTGAATAATATAAAAAAAAATTTCAAGTTTTTGAAGGTGACGTACATGAAAAACGTATTTTTCAGCGGGCGTGTGGACGAATATTTCATTTATATAGTGAGAGTATCTTGAAAACTGCTGGACCAAACAAGTTAAAAATTTATAGGGAGTTAATTGTTATCGAGCTAACAATAAATTGTTATGTTAAATTTTGTTTCGACTTTGCGTTCGCCGTAAAATAACGATTATATCCGTTTTCGAACGAAATATGCATATTCTATTGAATTTATGAGACGAAAAACATAGAAGCCACGTGATCTCAGGAGTGGCTGATCCAAAAGATCTGAAAATTTGTACATAGCATTTGGGTATCGGGGGGGTTATAAATGGTAGCGTCATAATTCGACATGACTTTCAGCTTGACCGGAAATAACAAATATGTGTTTTCTATTGAGGTAACACATGCAATAAAAATAGAAGCCACATGACCTCAGGAGTGGCTTGATAAAAAAGTCTGAAATTTTGAACGTAGCATAAGAATGTTCGGGGGATCATAAGTTGCTATGGCTCATTTTGATCGGACGTTTATATCGTGAGAAAATGACGTTTATTGTGGGAAAATTACATATAAAAGTACGTACATTCCATTCTGATGATGCGTAACGCGTCACCGATCTCAACATACCTTGCTAGAATTTTGTACTTCCGAGAATCCCTTTTCATGGATAAAAATACCAAAACAGGCACATGGCCGTTTAACTAACCCAATAAATTAATTCAAACACTCGTTTATTTGGATCGCAAATTTTTATAAATTAACAAATCCATATTATGGTATTATTATTGAAATGATTTATACGATTAAACAACAATAGTGATGAAAAGTACCGGGCAAGTCTGTTTGCCTAAATTTTTTTTATTTTTCATGCTCCACTTACCGTACAGATTTTTGGTGTTTGTCCATGCACTTTGTTTCTATTAATTGGAGGCTCTGATGCTTTTGTCATATCAACATGATTTGACGAGGTCACGGAGGATAAGAGTGTGTTAGAGGTAGGACTTGAAATGATTGGAGCATTCGGTCGAACGAACCACGATGGAATCTGCAATAAGAAGAAAAAAAAATTTATTCACAACTATAATTACCGCGATGCTGAACGTATTAACACAAATATATACAATAAATTGTGTTATGACCAGGAGAATATAATAACAAAGATAAATTGACGGCGTGAACATGTCAACAAGCACTTTATATAGTTAATATTTTTAATAAAAGAGACATTTGAAGAACTCACAAGAGGGTATAGGTCGTACATGATACAACATACAGTATTAGTGTCACTACAGATGTATGTATAATATAATATTTGAAGATAAGACATGTATTTAAGATGGATGGCAGGCTTGAGGCATGTGTGGTCCTTGTGACCCGTGATCTGCAGTCTTTCTTCCACTTGAAGAGATGTCAAGAAAAAAAAAGGGAACCAGGGTGAGAAGAGCCAAGAGTCCAACGCATACAGTTGTCTATATATATACTGGGACTAATGGTGAATAAAGAGCTTTTGATGCACGGATATCATGTCTACTCAAGACTCGGCGAGTCGATTTGAATTTTGTGTAATCCCAGTGACATCAATCAGACACGAGAGTCTGCAGAGAGTGCGCATTCAAATCTATATAGTCAAGGCAGGCTATTCACGGGGGAAAACATGATAGAGTTTCAATGGTTTATTATCTATGTCACAACGAAAGAATGTAAAAGGATCATACACGTAAGCCTGGTCAGTGTCTCATATTTCGGAATAATATTTCTTTTAATTTCTTTCTTCTTTTTCACATTTTCATGCTGGCTCCATCATATCAATACTTGGATTTCAACAATTGCTGTATTCATATTCAAATTTATTTACTTTTCATATAGAGAATTTTTATACAACAATGAATTCATTAAATATTTTCAAATTAAAAAAATAAATTTGTCTGATATGAAGAGCGTCAAGGGTAAAATTTCCATTTGTTTCGCTGTCTTCACCTTTTTCGTCTCTCACACACTCTCTCACTCCTCTATATTCCGTAATTCTCTGTCAGATGACGTGACAGGCTGACGTTATTCCTGTGTACTCAACAAAGTCCCGGCGGCTCATCGCTTTTGGACGTTGCTGCTCGTTTGTATACATATATATCGTTGTGTATATACGTATATTATCCATACACCGCAACAAATAAGAGAGAATGCACAGTGAGGGTGGTAATTATATGAATTTTACTTGGACGTTACACTTACACATTGCACATTCCCGAGGCGAGTATCAATTTGCCAGTGACACGCTAATACAAATATCTGTCGGGCGTAAAATTTTTCTTATTTATTCCGCCGTATGTACATATATACTTTGAAAATTGATCTTCACTCAGTAGAAATAATAGAAAAATCAGTTATCGCGCAAATGGAACAAGGAAAAAAAAGATTAATTACAAAATTACATAGCGAAAAATATTATAATGTTTTCAATTCTTTTTTGTTTTTTTTTATGTCATTATTATATCAGAAACAATGACGATAATGAATTGCACGCAACGAGCGTGACACTATATCCGTGTCTGGAATCGTCGCCAACTCGACAACCTGACGCGTGCGACACGCTATCGTATTCCATTATATATTACTATATCTATATAGCTATGAATAATATTGTATAGATATATAGTCCAGTGGCGCCTACTCCTATGCCTCTCCATCGTTCTTTTGACGCCGTCAATTGTGACCGACAAAGCCATCATATATACATACACTGTGTAATAACATATTTACAATAGAATGGAGACAAAGTGAGGAGAACAAAAATGGCGTAGTATTCCATGTTCAACGTATATCCTTTAACATTTCTCTACAAACAATATCATACCCAAGTGTGATGAGCGCAAGGTGTTTACACTGATGGTATATTTCTGTTACGCAATAGCGAGTATGTATTTATATATGTATATATATTCTCTTTTGTCACACTCACTTTTTATTGAAACACTTTTTTCCGTGCGACATCACGGGATCCTGATCGATGTTTGCAAATTGACGCGTCACGCAATAAAATAGTGAGACGGCTGTGTAGAATACTCAATACATAAAATTATTGTTGTTGCTTTGGGCATGCAGCACTACATCATTGGGCCAGTGTCATTGTTCATAAAGTGTAAATGTGTAGGTGAGAAACGCCCGCTTCCTTTTTACCAAGGATGTACATGACCCAACTCGCTCTACATAATATTTTGTGGTAGGTATATAAGTATATATCAACTTGTATAGATGCAGTACGATCCCTTCTCTTTGTATATATATATTCCAATACTCGCTATCTTAAAATTTCTCATTAATATATTGTGATATTTCACAAATTAATATTTATATATTTCATTATACAATATGAACGATACACTAATGCAACGAAGAGTAATGAGCAATTACCGATTGGGAAAATATTTAATCATAACCATTTCTTTATAAAACTTTTTTACGAGGACGCGGGCAATTGTTTGCTGGTTTGCAATTTTTATTTTGCCTTATCGTATTTTGACTTTCAATTACAATCACTCGTTGATTAGTCAATGATAATACAATAAAGATAAAAATGAATGGAAAATAAATAGTCAAACGTTGAGATAATTTCATGTGTGCGTTATTAGTACGTCGCATCTATAATGATCACCATCATTCATTACTGTCTGCCTTTTAAACCTGACTTTGAACCACTCTTTTCGTATAGAAAGTAATCGACCTCCGGGTATGCGAGAACTGCCACTTCAATGCCCCGTTCACAGTAATGACATCACTGTTAATTACTCATGAAAAAAGTCAAGTCAATAGTAATGTCATATACAAGAAGCAATTAGTATCGTACCGAAAAGAAAGAGGTCTTTTCTTTCTATATTTATATACTTACCCAGTATATAAGTATTTGGTAATATACCTTTATTCATTAAATATGTAACGTAAAATTAATTACTGGATATTTACCTCTCGTCCATTCTCTATAATCAATTTAAAAAATTGACACTTTGTAACTAGCTATTAAATATTATTTAATGAAGCACAACGGAGTATGAGTCTATACGAACTAAAAAATAAATATATAAATGCATAAATATATGGAATAAAGTATAATTATTAATTGATGAATAGATCGGAGCTTTTTTACTCAACTTGATAGATACAAATGGTAATCATCCCTATATCTGTACATATACAAACATATGAAAGAGGGAATGGGGATGAATGCCTACAAACGTTACCAAGTATAGGTATTGGGGCGTCGTGACGCCATTGTATAATGGCCCGGCGCTAACGAGCTGTCGTCAGCGATATTTCCCGCTCTATGACTGCTCGTTTGCGTTTTCCCTCTCAATATACCATATCATATAAACATGTATGCAGGTATATGTATAATATCCCCCTTGGTTCATCGTTGACTCGTGTCCATGTACACCAATAGAGCCTAAATAAATACATGTCTATATATATATATCTATCACGAGAAAATATATTGCTCGCATATATTTATCTGGTCCTCAATTATTATTATATGTGGCCAGAAACGACGAAATTTAATCCATGATACCGTGCAACGATACGAAAATAAATAAATAAAATGCGCAACTCAACAATGTATTGATCAAGTGAAGCAAATGAAATCGTTGGAATTTTATTAAATTTCTCAGCAATACCCCTTTAGTGTGGGTGGATAAGGGTGCGCCAATTAAAACATCAAACTTGTGCTAATTAACTCCTCAATTACGTGGCTTTCCTCACAATTCCACAGGCAAACAAAGAATGAAAGGAGAAATGAAAGGGGATGCGACGAGAATACGACAGAGTGAAAATGAGAGAGATAATGAAGAAATGTCCATTGACTCACGCGCTCTATATATTCGTTTTTTTTTTCCTCCTCTCTTTCTCCCACGGTATCACGCTCTCTATTCTCTCATACTCCCGTATTCGCCCACCCTTTTACTCGCGGTGGGTTTTCCTGGGTACACATTATAATTGCGCATATTAAAATGGCGTCGTGGGCTCGTCACAAGCAGTCATCCGGTATGAGCAAGGCGAGCAAGTTGAGCAAGAGATGCGAGAGATGCGAGAGATGCGAGAGATAGAGAATGGCACAGGAGAGAGAATGAGAGAGTATAGAAAGCCCAGCCATCTTTAATCAATAATGGAGCATCACAGGGACCATGACAACAGATACCCTTTCCCAGGGTTTCTGTCTCACGGACCCTCGGGCAAGGGTTGTGCTTTGCTATAGTCCGTTATCCACGTTAGATACCCATATACATATATATGCATGCATATACTTTACTTCTATATATCTGCTTGAAAACCCCCCCATGAAACTCCTTTCACCTCTTTGCTTGGCTGCCGCGTGCACACGATGCCCTCAACAACGACCTTGCGCCCAGACCCTGTCTCAAGTTACATCGGCGCGCAACGACCGTTCGCTTCCTCGAAATTCTATCGCTTTTCTCTCAGTACTTGCTCCCTTTTCCTTTCCCACTTTGCCTACACTATATTGCTCTCACTCGTTGCCGGGTGTGCTTTTTCTTCGCGGAAAAACATCAACTACTCGTTTCTCTCCAGGATAAAGCCAAAAAAATATTTATAGAAAATAAAAATATACTATCTCTCTTTTTCTCTGTTTATCATTTTTATTTTTCTTTACCCGTTTTTTTTTTTTCCCCCGTTGGAGTATCATTGAAAAATTCAAGAGGCTTGCAAACATTCACGGTAGCTGATTCACAAAAGTCCATAGGTATATATATCGCGTTTCTGAGACGATTCAATCGAAGGAATAGCCATCCAATATATTCTTCCTCAAAATATAGCATACTCATATTGTGTATGTATCCCATGAATAAATATCTATATATAGTATTGGGGGGTATTCACGCGTATATATACGTACAGTTGAACATACCATTGAAAGAATAATGTAAGGTATATACGATAAGTGTCTGAGGATGTGTAGAAAATTAATAGTGTCCGTGGGGTTGTTGAGAAACGCACTGATATAAAGAGCACACTGGCAAACTCTCAAGGCACTATTACCGTCGCTCGTTTGGACATTGGAAGCGTGTAAAGCCATGATCCACAGGCGCACACACAACACAACACCGTCGGTCCCCCCTCAAAGCCTATATTTATATATATATATATATATATATATGTATATCATATTATTTCAATTTTTCTTTTTTTATCTCTTTCCGTTTCTTTCTCTTTCTCTCGTTGTCTCTTTCGCCTGCTCCACTGTTGCCGGACACGCTGGGGGCGCAACAGCTTGATACATCGTTACACGCTGTTCCCTCTCTCTGTATGTGCATTTGTGATGCCGTTACATATATATATATATATATTCCTTTCTCAATACATACATTCACATACAAATATATAGGTATATTTATAATAAATATACCAAGACGCAGTTTGGTCTGACTTTATCAGACTGATCCATTAAAATTATTTGTGACTGCAACGACGCAATAAATGATAATAAATTAATTTAAAAATAGCTCACAGTGTTGCATGTTCAAATGAGGGCCGAGGGAGACATTTCAACATATATATATATATATATATATATATATACAGTAGCTGAAGGAACTTGAACGGTTTGGTACCTATAGCGAAGAGTGCGGGCGCGAGCGCGGTCGTATTCAAAGCGAGTAGAACGATGACACGAGAGCGTGGGGTAATGTACACGGCGAATATACGAGGCAGGTGATAGCGGCCAGCGAGAATGTCTCTGGAGGTGGTGTAGTGTTGCATATATACATATATATATATATATATATATATATGAGGCAATGGAGTATAACGCTCCCTCGAGTTGGTCTCCCAGGGACATCGAAGACGCGGCGCTGTTCACTGTTTTATGGAGGCATCAATTACTTTAATATTCACGGTCGTAATATTGCCGCAAGGATACTTAGAGTGTAAAAGCAACGAAGAGAAAGAGGGGAGAGTGAGGGAGAGAGATGGAGACGGAAAGGAAGAAGTCGTGTGCACTAGGGCGAGTCGATCGTTCTCTGGTGTATGCGCGGGTTGGTTAAGGTGTCAGCGATCATAAAACACCGGGTTGTGTGCAAAAAGATAGAGTGAAACAGAAAACGATTCCGCAGGGAGGGAGGGTGAAAGAGGGAAACAGAGAGAGGGCGAGAGAGAGAGAGAGAGAGAGAGAAAAATAAAAACTATATGCGCGTCCACAGTCGCGTTTCGTGCTTTGTATAACGTAATCGTGAATGTGGACACGCGGCTATAGTCAGATTATAATAATATTTGCTGTACCGCATGCTCTTCAATCTTAATGGCTGCCATAAAGAATCGACCTGGGTTTGCAACCAGGCCAGAATTTAAAGCGTTTTTTCATTTCATTTCGCAACTGCGCGCTTCAGAAAAAAAAACAAACACATATATGCATAAACATGTATGTATGTTTAGAGAGGAGCCGCAGGATATTCAGAGACGATGAAATAATGGTCTAAATCGAGGGGATATATATATATATATATGAAAGCATTTCTTGATGACAGCAAGTAATATGTAAGTCACGCTATATACCTACAGTTAGGAAAAAAATGAGAGCCAAAAATACTCGGGAATATAAATAATTATTGTGTGGTAACGGAGAGAGTTGGTGGTTTAAGCGCGCACGCGTCATATATTTCAGCCTTACTGAATGTATTTCCTGTATATAAAGTACACATATGCAACGTACTGTTGATATGTCTTCTTCTGTTGATAATGTCCAAGGTTCGCCCTTCTCACACTGCTATACGAATGAATTGGACGATAAATATTCTACCAATGACACATAAATAATAACACTATATATGAATATAAATATTTAATTTTTTATTGCCATGCAAAAGCATGAGACATGAAACACGCGTCAGAGGTATGTATGTATTTGGATACTCACGCAAAACCACAACGACCGGAAGTCTATTGATTCTATAAAAAAAAAATGGAAAAGTGAAAAAGAACTGTGCGAGTAAAACTGACTGAATAAAATTATAAAAGAGAAAAATAATGTATACATGCATAGCTTCATGTATATAAAGAGAAAGAGATGAGGAGTGAAAAAGCATGAAGAACGTGGGTACGCATATAGAGAGATGGATGTATATATTGAATCATAAACGCGGCTAACAAGCGGGCTGTGAATACAACTAATTTACATGAAATCGTATCACGAATAAAAATTCGTTTGGGTCCAACTCTGATCGTCGCATTTATCATTCATTATCCTCTCTGTCATCATTATTCATGCAAGTGTAATTTTCTGGTCGATGCAATCTGTAACGTTCGCGCATATATGGACATATTATGGCATGTTGATCTCCATACGGATACATACATATGTACGAATACTGTATATATCCATCAAGTGAATATACGTGTACAAACATCATTTGTACATGTGAGAATATCGCTTACAAAATTTTTGCCTCAAATGCCCAAGTGAACGATGCATATTAAAGGAAAAACATATAATTATTCAATTATAATTGTCCATGTGCCAGAATATATGCGGATAATATACAGTCGTAAATCAGTAAATTATATTTCTATCTCTCTATATTTCTGTTCTCACTTTTTTTTTTTCATTCACACAGGTAAAACTACTTTATTTCTATCTTCGTCCTGTACACATGCTATTTTATACATAGATAGTGGTCGAAAGCATTGTATTTATGAAACTCTATTTGTGATTGTTAGGCGACTCTACAGTGCAGAGAGAATTCTCCACTATTTATCATTGATCGTATAGAAAAATCTCGGGGGCACTTCAAAGGAGAAAATATAAATAGAATATATAATTTTTAGAGCAAACTGCCTGTCCGTTAAGCATTTTCCTATAATATACATACAAATGTGACATTGAATTGCACATAAAACATTCTTCAATAATATATAGATAGAGAAACCGAAAAAAAAAATGGAATAATAACGCGACATCGTGATAATATCCATTACATATTTACAAATCAACACCATGACGCATTTATTTCTTCCATGATTTTTTGTCCTTTCCGCCTGCTGATATCAATACCTTATATACTCTCTCACCCCCAGACCGAGACTGGCGATTAGTTGGGTCAGCTCGGCGTAGCCGCCGCTGTGGCGGCAGCAATGCTGAGTCGTATTGCGCTTGCGATCGTTCGTTGGGGCGACAACGAATCGCTTTAGGGAGAACCTCTCGCGCCCCCTCGAGACGCCATGTGTTGCCCCTATTGGACGTTTCTCAGGTAGAAAAACGTTCGACGATGCGACGTGTAAACATATATACATATATATATATATATATTGTATAAGTAGACACGCATCTGGCGAGCGGTACAAACTGATGCCGTGGGCGTGCAAACGTCCTCCCTTTATATTAGAATGGATTCGCTTCATGTTTTTCTCTCTTCGAAAACGAGTGTATATATTTTTTTCTTCATTTTCGATGAAAAGATATTTCACGGGTTGCGGAGGCCATTTACAATTATGTAGTCGAACAACAATTTATTTTTTCTCTTTTTAATAACCTGCGACAATTTTATGTGTTCAAATAAATATATATATATATATATATATATATATATATATAGATTGAAGTATCTAAGCGCATAATCCACGTCAACTATATTATAATACATCTATATCTGTTTGTTCCCTGTTTGCATATGTGTTAGAAGGCCATTCGATACAGTATCTCGTGTGGAACATTTGGATTGCCTTAATACAAAAACTGTCGAACCATACCCACGCTAATATTCTATTCCACAAGATGAGTTGCTTCGCAGTGAACACAACATCGAATATTATAACCGAGGAAATATGATGGACGCTTGCTTGACGAGGAATAATAACCTGCGCATAGATCTTGAGGATCCTCAACGACTTACGGGTCATTGACGTGTACCATACGATAGCTATCATATAGACGTTATATATATATATATGTATATGTTTCCATATATTATTATGGATAAGCGAAGGTACCATACAGGCGATGAAACATTAATCAGGCGGTGGAGGTGTGTGACACAAAGAAAGAAACGAAGAATAAGTGATTTCATCGAAATGAAATGAATCATCCTTTCTCTCTTTCATGATTTTTTCTCTATTGCGCCTTCATCCAAATTGGATGGGATGCCTTTGACTTATCACTGCATCACGGATGCGTCGAAAATTTATGTTCTTCTTGGTTAGAACTGGCGCAAATAAAAATAAAATTAAAAAAATCACTCAGTACATATATGTATAAAATATATTTGTTTTGGCTTGTGAATGCACCCAAGAAACACCTGAATGCATCGCGCGGCTTCACCATTCAATGGCCTTATTCGTCGCCGACTTTCTATGTATGTATATATATATATGTATATGTATATATATTCTTAAGCGCATGTATGCACTCTCTTTTACAAATCCCCTTGCAGCGTTATCTTGATATACAGGTGCGTACTTCCGACACCAAACAAATTATCTCTCCTCAACTTGACGATATATAAAATATAAAAAGTGGCGATTATGTTGCACTCAAAGTACCAAAGTCCATCTTTATATATGTCTATGTTTATATGTTGAAGTAATGGTGATTTACATAAACGATTCAAAGAGTATACGCAAAACGCGTCTATTCTGGATGGCAGTATTTCCGCACGAAGAGGACGCGATTTCACCATAAAACTGTTTCCAAGAATAAATAACGCGCGCGCGCGCGCGCAATCGTTCAGCCGCGTATAACGACGTAACGGTTCGGTTCGACGGGCGCGTTCCCATGAGGCAGACGTGATAGTGAGAGAGCGCTACTACTGCATACATATATATATATATATATGTACGACAAAGTGGCGCTCTCTCACTTTTTTTTTTTTTTTATGTATATGATGGAGAGGAGGAGAAACATTTGAAATTCCAGAATACGTAACGTCGCGGCGGATTCCCTCCATGCGTGTATTATGCACCAGAGTATCGAGCACGCGCTGTAGCATTCACTATGAGATCCTAGGTTGTAACGATAGGGAGAAATAGAGAGAAATAAAGAGGTAACAGAATATAGGAGTGTAAAATCTGTAAACGGGTAGGCCAGTCAAAGTCGAGAATTTTCTTGGTCGTTATTCGACTTCACTGAATTCACAACAGAGCAGTTTATGTTCTCTCGTGTCACGAGACAAAGAAATGGCAATGCCAATAATGTATAAAAGAAAAAAAAAATAAAGGTGCAAGAGGAGAAAGATATTTTTGTTTGTTTTTCTTCTCTTTCGTTCAACACTTTATATATTTATGTGTGTAAATGTGTGTATGTATATGGATGTGCATGCGGATTTTGAGTGTTTTACGCTTTTCCAAACTTACTGATGTTGGCTGTAGAAATCTAAGTGCAGAATTGCTCCACTTGTTCTGCCTCCCTGATGGATATAAACTTCTCAATATATTTTGCTGACTCTCATGGTGTTTTTGCTGCTGTTGCTGTTGATTAAAATACATCAATTCCAGTGATGTGCGATAAGCAGGTGAATATCCAATTGACGCATTGTTTGATGACTTTCCATGATGAAAATCCCGTTGATTAGAATTATAAGGACGCTCATGATGATGGGATGAAGGATAATGTTGAGGTGAGAAAGATTCATTAAAATTTCCAGTTATGTTTGACATTGCTTGACGATTACGATTGAGTGACTGTGCGTCTTCATGTCGTTGATGATTTTGATGTCTGACCTCATGCATGTGTTTTTCACGTTCGGGTGAACAATGAAATCGATCATGACAGCCGGTGGGTATTGAGGAAGTGGCAGAGGAGATGGTTGAGGTTGGCGGAGGGTAGAAATGCGGAAAGCCAAAAGCATTGGGCGGTCCTGGACCGACGGCTCGATACGCCGGATGCTGCATTGCCGGATATTGGCCCGGGATTCGGGTAAAATCCACGACTTGGAGCTCACGTTCACGTTGCTCAGTGCCGTCTAGACGGTGGTAACCGTCGTTTTTATTTTCACACACACGCTCCAAATTGCGATTATGATGATATTCGATATCACACAAAGATTCTATTGTGAGATTATTAATATTTTTGTGTGGCAACTCTTGCTTTATTTTTATTATATCAACTTGTTGCGAATTCGTTGACGTCTCTTGCTTTATGGCAATTTCATTTGGCGATTTATTCATGTTATTTGAATAAAAGTCTGTGTCATTGGGCAAGCCATTGAAACCCAGACTTGTCTGCTGCATTTTTCAATCACACAAATATTCTTAATCGCTCAATATTCAACTACACCAATCACTCATTATTATCCATTACTATTCCATCATTTTATCTTAAGAAGAATTAATGCTTTTAATAAAATGAAAAATGATGAAGCATCAACGAAGATGATTGGTTTCATTAAAATATTGCCGAGTCAGCAATCAAAAATTGATCGGAGGGTCTCGTGTGTGCCATCAGCGTCGACACATTCGCTGCATTCGTCGCATTCGTCGTGTGACGCTGTGGCAATCCCGAACAGCAATGGTGACTCGGCTTCGGTTGTTTTCGCTCGCAATTGGAGTGGGGGCTAGGGGAAGCATCCAGAAAGAGATAGATATATATATAATGACAAGAGAAGTGAATGAGGTGAGGGTGGGAGGCAGGGGCGGCGTGACAGTTTCCGTGTCACGTGTCCTCGACGTCGAGGCCCCGCCTACAGCTCTCCCTGATTTTCCCTCGGTAAAATTGTTGTCACGCGTGCTTTCAGCCACTTATATCTGTCTCACACAATCGATTCACCCACATATATCCAAACATTCAATCCTCAGTGTATTCACTCATGACATTTGTTTTTTTTTTTTCTTTTCCATGTGAATATCTTTTTGTAATGCACTTTACCACACTGAAATATGTTCTGTTACAATGAATTATCGGAGTATATATACCGTACACTGCACTTATACATCTTTACCATTGTCGCACTCAAGTTTTTAATACCGCGATGAAGAAGAAAAGGAAGAAATGGAAGAAAAAGAAAGTCACATTGGCATTCGTACTAAAGGCAATACACTGACGAGAAATAAAACAACAATATTGAATAGAAATGAAGAACGGATAGAGATTCACGACTCGGCGACCGTTCCCTCGAGCGCACTACAACCGACTCTCTTGCCCCGCACTAGTAAGCCACGAGTCGATTCGTGCGTTTTCGTAATTAATCGTGGATTACCGCGCGCCCATCTATACAAGTTGAACACATGCGAAAAGCGCCAAGAATTATTCTGTCTTGCAACTCATTCATTTTCTCTTCGTTTTTTTTTTATCATATGTTTTTATACATGTACGCGTGACAATAACACGTCATGTGTTATCATCTTGGTGAATCAATACAATTTTATAGTCGAGACAATATAAATATAATAAATGTACTCGCGGGTCAACACAGCGTATACCACAGGAATAAAGCCAAGGTAGAGTCGAGCTGAATCGCGTACGAGTTTCACTTCACGCAGCAGCGTGAAGCACTCGGCAGTGGTTGCGCGCGGCTACCACCGGCACCGGATCTACACGAGCTCACCCGATTGCCTCCGAGTTTAATCATACTGCCGCGCTATATGTTTATGCGTGCGATTTATTTTCATCTTTGTGTATGTATGAGTGTTGCATATCCACAAATGCAATACTCTACCGCCATGCTTGCGGAGCCACTACATGGGGTTCACTTTTTCTTCTTCTCTCCATTGCCCTATATCTATATATCTATATGTATTATCCACATATAACTGTATTAGTGAATATTATCTATCTATGTTGAGATATCTATATTTGGAAATGTGAAGAGTAATATCAATTTGGATGATGTGCACACCACAAAAAATTGACATTTTTCAAACTAATAAAACAATTATTCCGTACAGGTACATCTATAGTCTTTGTTTATGTTTTTTTTTTTCAGTTTTTCTTTCACTACTTGTTCTTTTTGGCATTTGTTTTCATTTTTTTTTGTTTCATTGGTACCCCGACGTGTTGGCGCGCCAAGTTGATATACACCCTGGAGTGCTGTAGAACGCAAAGTTGATTGGCGCACGATGGCGTATTTGTACCTTTCATATGTAAGTATATAGCGTGTTTTACAAAGCAATGATACACAGAATTCAATTTCCGTTGTTGTATCATTATATATGTGTATATATATATATATATATATATCGTTTCTTTCATCTCTAGAACATCATCCTAAACATATAGATGACGGTCTTATTGTTTTTATGGTTCGCGATCGATGCCTTTGGCACTTGCTACATGAATATATATCATATATCCAAATAATACCAACAGAGATCATACAATCATATGTATATATACATATATGTTTCATTAATTTTTTTTTTAAACTGGTGGGTAAATTGTGAAAAAAAGTGTTACTATTGCAATGACCTCCTCTCACCATCTCATTAAATTTTTCATCCTCATTTTCGACTTTTTTTTCACAACTCCCACACAATAAATATAAGATACTGTCACATATATCAGCTGTCAATCAATCTAGATATTTTTTGATGTATGATAATTTTCTGAATACAAATGTGTTTATTTGTGGTATTCCATGACAATTAGATTAATGCTCGATAAGAGAGGTCAGATAGGTAATTAATTATGTTGGCGAACGTTTTGCGCGAGGGTAGCCCGCGAAAATGGGCGTGTGTCGCGCTCGTATCTGGGGACACCCATGACCAATGGGAGATATGGCAGTGGAGGCGTGGAGGCGTTTGGGACAACAACGGCGACACGCCGAGGCAGATGATTCCCCGGCGGCGTTATAACCTCGCTGTCGGCAAAGCCCCACTGTCGCGCACCTCAAGTACTTTGCGACTCATGAGTGGGAGTACGCAAGTAGGGGAATGAGGGGAAATTTGCCAAGTAGTGGGGAATTGGCGACACGCCCAGAGGTCATTGGGTGGGGACGGAGGAGAGCTAAACGACGAGAAAGAGAAAGATACATAGAGAGATATATGGATTATGGAAAGGGAAGCCAAGCATCTGGCATCGTACGCGACTCGACGTCGCATTTGTGTTTGATGGTGTGACGCGTTCTGATCGCACAACTATATATATATACTCTCATCGTATACTCAGCGCCGCGTCTTTGCCTTTCCTACCTCTCGCATCATAATCCTCTTGAGAGCACATTCTCTATGTCTATATCTATATCTATATACAAATAGCTATATATAGTTGTGAAACAATGTTCAAGTACAGATTGTCCACAGAGGCACAACAACAACAACAACAACAACAACAACAACAACAACACCAACATGAACAGCGAGAATTATAGGAGAGTATAGGCTTTAATTTTCTCACGGGCATCTTGAGGAATTCATTTAAATCGTGGAGCACGATTTTAAACGAGAGATATCCTCTCGTTTTGTTTAATTATATAATATGTTATATAGTTATATTATGTGGCTTGAGGAGTAAATTAAACATATTTTCACAATGTGCATCAGTGTACAAGGATATTAAAGCTGGTGGTTCTGTTTAATATTTGATACGACACAGAAAATTGTTTAACTCTGTCATTGGTGTTAAATAGAGATTACACATTGGTAGATATATACGTATCTGTTTAATTGCGGCTTTGTCCTTTTATCTACTGTCACCTTATCCCCATTGCCCATACGACCCTATCAGACGCTTGAGTTCATG
Source organism: Galerucella tenella (assembly GCA_910591685.1). Classification (NCBI taxonomy): domain Eukaryota; kingdom Metazoa; phylum Arthropoda; class Insecta; order Coleoptera; family Chrysomelidae; genus Galerucella; species Galerucella tenella. The sequence goes on along the minus strand of CAJUYH010000919.1, from coordinate 59,847 downwards.
GATTAGGTGTTCTATCACTGCGCACCACCCACGTTTCACACTCAATCTTTTCTCTGAGATGAGGTAGGAGCAACCACACAGAAAAGGGCGAGGGAACAGTTTTAGCCTCTATATTCCTTGTGCACCCACCATCTACAATTTATTTCACAGAAAAGATAACAATTCATATAAACATATATATGTCCTTCAGTCAAAATTCATCTATGTAGATATTTATATTATTTTTTTTTTTCATATTTTGAAGATATCAAAGATATATACGAATATAATTATACACATAAAAATGAACCTCGTAACTTCTCGTGATTATAGTTGAGATAACTTGAAATAGCCATTGCCACGATGTTTTATTCGTTACTGTTGTATATGTGGAACGTTGTGAGTTGTTGATGGCAATATTGGTTCAATAACTGTACAAGTAAGTATCAATAACTAATTTTATTGCTAATAATTTATCGTGAATTTTTCTTCGACCTTCATCTCGACACTTGACATTAAAAGTCACGGAAATTTTCATGCAACTACGTCACCGTCATGTCAAGTTGACGGATCGGCGTGCGCACACAGGAAATTAGGCAATTTCCTGGCTGTGCCTGCTCGTGTCTGCATTTAATAGTGCAACCCCTACTGGTTTTACTTACAGTTTTAAAGGGAGGCAGAGTGCACATACATATGTATATATATATATATATATTCGCTGACGACGGCAGAGGTGGTTTTGCACTTTGCTGAGCCGTATATATACGTTGATGTATATATAACATCGTCGTCTCTCAGAGGTCGTCCCGCAAAGGGTGGAAGTGAGGGAGACGGAATGGACGGCAATGAAGGAGCGAAAATGTGCAGTAGGTATATAGTGGCCGTCTTACGTGGCGATCGATCGAGATAAAACCCTTCCAGGGTTGACTCAGGATACCCCGGTATATAATGTGCATAAATTTATATATTATGCTCCTCTACATATTCCAAATAATTGATAACAAATAGAATTTGATGAGATGTGAAATGTGACAGTATATTGTGTACATGTATATTTATATATATATATATATATATATCTTTGAATAATAGGTATATTTGGCATTATCCGACATTTTATTGTGATAGTCATGTCAAAGCAAATAAACTACTCCCGCTCTATATACATACACACACACACACACACACACATATGTGTGTTGCGTGGATATCCTAGTAGTGCTTCATGCGTGTACGAGTGGTCGAATTGACCACCATCAAAGCGAATGAACAATGTTTGTGGATACCATTGCTTGTAGCTCGACAATGTGCGGTTAGGCAAATCATCAAACACCGCGAACAATGCCAATATATAAAGGTGAATGAGATAGACAAAGTTATAGAGGGTGCAACGCGCTAGAATAGTGGAGGGAAGGGTTTTTGAATGTTAACCAAACCGGCTAAATACCACAGTATAACGGATGAATCGCGTACACAATTCACATTTGTTGCTGTGATATCTCTATACGTATACGATAATTTGTATTCATATATGGTGTTTTGATGGCTTCAAATATACTGAACGTACAGCAGCTATTATATAGCCTTCCCCGAAATCACACAGTACCCCATAGGTATATAAATACACACCCTTGACTTATGTACTATGTGAAAACTCAATTAATATATTGATAAACATTTTTCAATCGCAATATTATTGTCCCTGATTGAAAAAACAAAGAATAATAATTCTTTTTTTTTTTCAATAGCATATACGTCTAATAAAAATGTTAATTGCTCTGCTCGTTAGTTCAGGCCCCCCGCAATGTCCGCTAGAAGTTTGACCCGAGGTCGCCTCGCGGGGAGTCGCGTCGGGTATATTTGCCTTTGGCTCTTTCAATATTATTATCATTATTTTTTATTTATTTTCGTTTTTCATTTTACTTTTTTATTCCTCTGCCGTGTCTTATATCCCCGCTTTCTCACTCGTTTCATCCTCACTCTTCACTACATTTATATATATATATATGTTTATGCGTGTGTATTCTTCCCTCTTCGATTATTTATCGCCGTGTGTACGATCGCAGTGCGTTCACCATGCCTCCTCTTTTCTCATGTAATAATATGTATGTCTGTATTGCATATATACCAACTGGTATATAGATAAGTATTGTATATGGCACGTCGAAGCCTTTGGTTACGATCGTTTTGTATCGATCACAAATTCGCGAGTAATACCTATGGCAAAATATAAACATATGTACAACCTATAGAACGCAGAAAGAAAGAAAAATATAGGAATGATTTGCTCGAGTCGTGCTCGTTAAAGTCAATCACGAGTATCTGCACCAGCCACATTGCATGAACCTCTCAGCTTTTTCCTCGTCACTACATACCAATATGTGTATTCCATACCTCATTGTCCATGTTATTATAATCATTATAATATATTGTATACACACCTTTTGACGTATAGATGTGAGAGTGAGCTTTTGCTCGTTTATATTTGTATATATTGCAGAGAGGGAAACTTTTTTTAGAAACCAGAGCCACAATCTGTAAAGGGTCAACGCGCGGTCAAAGAATCCAGTGAGGGTTCGCAAGTAAATCGCGCGCGCAACAGAACAAGTTCGAGTGAGAGCTATATATCGCCAGTGTATCTCTGCCTCTGCCTCTGCCTCTGCCACAGCCGCCACCGCCGCTGCTGTTGCTGCTGCTGGTGGTGGTGGTGGTAGTACTACTGCGACTACTGCCACTGCTGTAGAGTGGCTGCTGTAGATGCTGTTACTGCTGCTGCTGCTGCTGCTGCTGCTGCTGCTGTTGCTGCTTGCCTTTTCGCAACCTGTTTTGTGTTTTTCGTTGGTGAGCCACGTCTAAATAAACCCAACAACTAATGCGTGCTTATACTGCTTTGGCCCGTTTACTATAGTCTGGCCCGTGGCTTTACAAATGCGTTTCCCTCGTGTCCCTGTATGTTATAGCATGTATGTATAATATCCCCTCTACCGTTCCACACTTGTATTCATCCTTCCACTCACCCTATCTACCGTTATACGCTTTGTACACTCGAGGGATTTTAGGCGTAGAAAACTAAAAAGCTAATTTACTTTAAAAGTATCCGAGGGTTTCATACACAGTGCACCGTGAGTAGGGCGCCATGTCCAAAAGCTTTTGACCTTTCAAAAGTACTGGGCTAATGCACACAGCGACAGATTGGCGGTATAGTCCCCTTTCTACTCTTAAGCCCGCCAATTCACCTATGGCTCCTGTAAAATCCTCAAATGTATGTATATACATATATATATATATATATATAATATATGTGTATGCGTGTGTCTGTATGTATAGTCCAAATAGTCATTTTGTTGATAGCTCTAACCAGCATGCAAAAATGTCCAAACAAATTTCGTATTACTATGCAAACCATTAATATATATACATAGGTATATGTTTAGTAATTAATTAAACATTTTTTTTTTCATCCATGAGGAATTATTCACAATATAGGTATATATATATACATATATATATTTATGAAATAGGTATATTGATTTGAATGATTTATGAGGATGAGTTGTCGCGAGAGAAAGTCGTCGTTTGCTCGTCAATCTAATTTTTTATGCACAAATACGTATGAACGTGTATAATATACAGTCAGAGACAAGGATGCGCTTATACACGTATATATTTATTTACATACTCCTCTGTATCCATATACACACTCCCTAGGTATATAAGATTCCAAACTATGCACGCGTAAAACTCCCAACACAATATATAAAACACACCGTATATATCTATATGCACATACAGAATGGTTGCATAGCCCATGCTGTTTAAGTCGCGCACCATGCATTATTATACTTTTAAATCCCGAACAATTAGCTGTAATCAGGCACAGGAAACGATGGCAAGTGCGCGGGGCTCATGTAATTATTTTTAAATAAGATCCCGCGTGCTTCCATCGCCCGTCCAACTCAAACTTACACACACATATATATATACACTGTATATATTTATATTAGTTACCCATATATACGTGTATAGTATAATAGTAGGTGCCTTATACGTATATATGTATACAAGTGCGACGACAACGACGACGACGACGACGACGACGACGACGACGATGATGATGCCGACGACAGCAACGATGACGACGGGACTGCCATTATTATAATCCGCATGTGTATATCATATGATAGATGTAGAAGGGCGATAGTGTAATGCTCTGCGCAACTACCGGACGTTATGAGCGCGTCATGCCGTTGTGCTTTGACATCCACCCTTTATATGCTAAGTAGTCATATAAATACATATAAATACGTTGAGACATCACATACCAATGTCCCATTATTCTTGAGAAATAAAAAAAATATGGAATAAAAAATCGTTTTAGACATTATATATATAATGATATGCGTGTATGTATCACGATGATCGAGGTTGGGAATATTCATATATGTATATGTATAAATGTGAGAAATGATGAATTTAGTCGAAGAGATATATATGAATAAATTGTTGTCAGAGCTATGTGTGATGGACACGATGAGAATGAGTGACGAACAATCAATTATATATACTCGCAGCTGGAGAGGTCGAAACGATTATCGATGCCACGCGGTTTCACTCGGGCTGGTGGGGAATATCGATACGGTCATCAGTCGCCTTGAATCATTCTCGCCTAAGAAAATGTAAATACTTGTTATTTATATATAAAAAAGAAATAACAGACTATTGGCTTCGATCTTTTTTTTTTTTTTTTGTTTCTTTTTCTTATATGTTTATAGATATATGTACTTTTATTGGCAGAGACAGAGTAAATGGTCTGGTGTTCACGCGCCAAAATTTCAATCGCAAAAAATTGTCTTTCATTGATATAATAAAAAATGTTACGTTCATATTAATGATACTGACACTTTTGTTTGTTTGCTCGTGTGCGCGTCGCACGAGACGACGGAATGAAAAGAAGCAAGAGAAAATGATTCGTCGTGGGCAAACAAAAGTTTCAATCGACCGGACGTCTGCCAGATTTTTTTCCTCGATGACAAACCACGCGAAACCATTCGGCTTGATTAGTCTTTGACGTAAAAATATTTGGCTTCCAATATATACTCATATAAACCTAAAGGAAAAAAAAACTCAATAACTTTGTTTGATATATTTGAATGATGACTCATTAATCCAAAGTGTCTGTATTTTTTATTTAATGGAGAAACATTATGTATACATACGTATATATGAATATAGACGTATCGTACCCTATGGACCGGAATATTGATCTTTATGTGTATATATATATATTTATTTACTTTTCGAAATATGCCGCAGGCTACTATACCCACCCCTTATAGTGTGTTATTGTACGATGGATAGCGTTCGAGAATTGTATGTAGGGTGATGTCAGGCCTCAACACATTCCCCTTCACTAGGTCACTGTGCCTTAATTCCATCCGTCTCTCTCTCCCTCTCTCCCCTCACCGCGCCTCTTCGCCTTCACCATCTCATCGGGTTCATGATGATTTTCAATGGTCATATCTTTAATGCTCATTTAATTCCATAGCTCACACACTCGTATACCTGTTTGAAAAAAATCTGAAGATTTATTTTTACATACTCACATATATTTATATATATACATGTAGGGTTTCAATGATGCATTAGATAATAATAGAGCACATTACAAAGTACTATTTACGTAAGAATGTGCGTGATTAATTTTATTTTCGGTAGAGCCTTCGATGGATATATGTGTATGTATGTTGAATGGTAATGCTGTCGTTGCGTCAATTTGATTCAAGGTCAACGTGTCTCTCGGCGGCTTTTTTATATCGAAATACCGTGCCGACACGCCTCCAAGTGGTGATCCTCATCTCGGGGACGGTCATCATGCTGTGACAAATCCGTTTAAAGCGCCGCATCCCATCATATACCAATAATAAGTATATACATACAAAACCTCTGGTATATAAAATAAAATAAAAAATACATATGCGGTTACGTACATGTATACTATATATATTATAATACACATGAGAAATCCAACGACATCAGTTGTGTATGGTGATGTCGTGTGCGGTGGTCCGATTCGCTTCACCCCTTTTCCCCTATATTCATTTCACTCACGGTCTCTCGCCCGCAATCTTCTTTTTTCTCTTCTCGTCATACATGTCTTTGCGTCATTCCGTCTCGCATTCCACAAATATTATGTCCACAAAAACATTTATAATGAATAAATGCCTGTGATTGCAGGAATTATAAGAATTTCTTTTAAATATAGTACTCTATATTTGTTCAACAAAATTCAGTATTATAATCCGAAGCGGATCATTAATTCTAGGAAATTGTCTTTCGATAAACACACACATATACATGTTTATAGATATATATATATATATATTGGCCGCCATGAGGAAAGATTCGATTACATTGTCAAGTCACCGATTAAGCCGGTAAATAAAATGTCTGATGCAAAGCTGTCAATTTGTCGTGGTATTACAGCACACAGTCCATGAGAAAGAGAGAGGAAGAGAACAAGCCGATTCCGGAAGGAAAAAAAAAATAATTCCCTGATCCGCAGGCTTAAAACGCGCGACGATCAATGGATAAATAGGTCGAGCAGGAAAAAAAATAGCCTCAGCTTCGAGGAATCGTAGAGGCCAAGGATGATGTGGCTGATGATGACCACGACAACACCGTTTGTTCTCAATCGACCATTTGTCATTTGGTTTTCGTCTCAAAAAAAAGAAACAATAAATAAACAAATGATATCTGGCGACATTGCAAAAAAAAAAGACATTGAAAAACAATTCTTTCGAGCATATGTATTCATATTGAGATAATTCCTGCAAATGTATATTAAAGACAAATAGTGTTGTTTGACCATACCACTTTTAGGTTATTATTATTATTATTATTATTATTATTATTATTATTATCAAAGTATATATGTTTTGAATTGAAATTGATTAATGACGTCCTTCAACTTCACCGACGACTATGTTGAAAATTACAATGAATCGGTATTGGTTTGGCGAGTATAGAGCGGATCACGCGAGAGCTGCGAGTCTCGAGGCAAAATTTTACCGAGGACGAACCGTCGAATGGCCTCGATAATTGCGAATCGATTGCACACAAGAGTAGCATCAAGGGATGATGGTGGGGATCGGAAAGAGGAAAGACATAGAAGTGAAGGGAGAATTGCGGGTGAACTGACGGGAGCAGGGGCACGACCAGTCCGAGTGCAGGGTGCAGCACAGTATACATATATAGGAAATTCCTTATATCCCGTGTATCGATTTCTTCCTCTCCCTAATACCCTTTTATATACGTACACTATACATATATGATGTGTATATGTACACGACGGCGTCCCGAGAAGTAGCTCAACACGAAAGGGACGCGCGCGCCGGTGTATAGCCCGCAAAAGGGGAAAAATAGATGAGTGCGTATATATATATATGTGTGTGTGTGTGTATATATGTGTGTATATAGTACATAAAGAATGTAGTAGCATTTGAGCTATATATATATATACATACATTATATGCATGTAAGAAGGGGCGTCGTATCGTCGAGCATTACTTTTATTCCGTGTCATTTGAGCCCACACTCCGCCCCACACACTCAGCCACTACTCATACCATCGTCTTTCGTATATAGTAGCGGTTGCAATAGATTTTCTTTCAGAGTGCTTTCCATCCACGCGCACATCTCGCTCTCTCTCTCTCTCTTTCTCATACACCATCCCCATCCTCTCGCACTCACTGCTGTAATTACACATTGACCACAGAAAGAAAAAAAAATCCATTAGGACTTTTGTCTCAAAGATATTTCTCGATAATTATACACTTTGAAAATGATAAAAAAAATAAAAAATACTCCTTTGATTATACTTGATAGGTATAAATTGAAATTGATTCTGTGAGTAACGGCGTATATAATGTTGTAATAATAAAAGTTCGCTCACGAATAATCGCCCGAAGCGTCGAACGCATTACCGATGAACCAACGACCAGAACATCATCATCGTTTGCCTCCATCTCTCCTTCTTTCTCTTTCTCACTTTGGGCTCGCGACCGGAAGTATTATATCGGGGCGTTGGAATTATATGTATAAAGATGAAAAGTTAATACGCCTGGAGCATGATACCCTTGCTCTAACCCTCAATCACTGAGGGCTCTTATGACCCCAACACGATTCACTAGGGAAAATTCTGACGATCATGAGAGAGCATGCGACATAAAATATGCAGAGCGGTCGAATGTACGGTTATGTCGTGTGCCGTGTTGGGTATCAAAAATAGAAAAAATAAAAATAAAGATGGGCTAGTGTAGTGTGGCGGCTGTTTATAGACGTCGTTTTGTCAAGGGGTGCGCGTCTATATGTTTATACATATATAGTGGGTATATGTCTTGGAAATTGCTTTGGAAAATGTGGTAATAATGCCAAATGATTTTTTAAGTAAACTCGAGCATTTTTTTTTTCTCTTTTTTTGAAGTAGTTGAAAATAAAACAAATATCATAATATCATATGATTTTAGTGGAAGAATTAATGAGACGCGTGATAGCCAGCGGTATACAACCAAGCAATGATACACTTGGCAGTCTCATCTGCGCGACGTAACCTATTGGAGATTTGAATAATAAATGTACGGACGGGGGACACGGTCACGCTACCCACGGAAACACGTCGACTTGTCACTCGAAATGTCTGTCTAGACATTTCCAACTGCTTCACTCTATAGTCTACTGTACTATGAGAAATATACAGACTATATTGACTGATGAATTTTCCACTTTTGCTACATAACACTCTCCAATAGCTTTTATACACACTCTTATATAAATATATAATAGTTAAATAATAAAACAATATGTGTTGTGAAATGAAACGAAAATTGATGAATATTTTCTAGTATCTCAATGACATCGGCATTTATCATACGATCGAGAGTGTCCCAAGGCCTACTCGCGTCACGGTCCAACTCCACTTCCGTGAGAATTTCTACGCTAGGACAAAGTACGTGATAAATATATACATATATATATATATGTGTGTATGTAGCATATTCTGGCGTTGGTTTCCCGCGACGTTGCGCGTTCCTATTTGACGCATCATATATATGGAAGTCCAATGAGTTATATTCTTCAACTTGACTCAATTTTATCATTTCTCTACACAAACGCGAAAAGCTTTGAATACTTATGCAACTTTGTTGTTCGCAAAATAATATAATTGTGTAAGGTAGCGATTTTAATGAATGACCTGCACCAATGGCACCATTATACACATCTGCCTTTTACTATAAAACACTATGCGAGCTTTATCCAATATATATATATAATGTAATATAATAACATATGTATATATGTGTATAGTCTTCTTCTCATGTGAATCATTCCCGAGGAAAATGTCGGCATGATAATTAGCGTTGATTGCGCAATAATCGCCGTTGGCAGCGGCCATATTTGTCTGTATAGTACTGTACTAGGTTTGCAGTGATTGCACGAGATATATTGCGAGTAAACAGAAGAAAAATAAATATACAAACCCGCCCCATCTACTTTAAATTAAAAATATAAAAAAAATATTAATTACATAATTATTTTCTTGAAGTAGAATATTATAGTAATAATGCGAATCATTAATGGATTAAATCGTATGAAGGTATATGTACGTAGAAGACATAAATGTATACTTGTATGACAATTGCACAAAATAAGCTTTGAAGTCTTGAAATTGCGATTTAATGTACATATATATATATATATACTAAAGATGAGAAAAGCAAAGCGTAAGTAAGGACAGTTGAGACGCGACAGAGTCCCTCTAAGCAGCCGCAGATTACTTAGGTAATTGGTAAATACGAGGGTTACCTTGGCGAGTATACAGTAGAGTGAGTAAAGGGTCTTTTGGATGCCCGCAAGGACGATATATACTGGGGATAGAAGAGATGCCTGTGGCCACGGGCGTGCGTCTTCTTCATCGAGGCTTTTCCAACCCTCACAATGTCATGTCCTATGTATAGACCTCGTCATTGCAGGATATTCGCTTCAAGGCACGAGGAAATGAGCCTTAAAATTGTTTAAAGCGCTCGGAAGAAGGGTCGCTATATAGTTCACTTGGTGATATGCCATTCATAGTTTATCTCAAAAACATGCGAAAGTGTCGCGAGAACTTTTTTATTTTTCTTACAAATACATTTTTTTTTCGCTTTACGTTGCATTATCAACTCGTCACCTAAGCATATTAATTACCAAACAGCGGAATTTTATCAAATTAAGTCTAATGATGGATCTATTAAAAATTATATATATTTTGAATGATCGTCATAATTTGCATATGGCACTTCCGTGTCTTGATGACGCGCGAATCCCGCGTAAATTATTATAATGCTTTGGCGAAGCAGTAGAGCACAAACATATCAACAAGCGAAACCGACAGGCCGATATACATATACACACACATATATATATATATGTATATTTATGCATCGCTACGGTTTGTCCGTGCTTAATAATAGGCCGCGGCTACTAATTGCGAGAAGCAACAAGCGTGCTATACTTTCACCTGCGCTTCGCATTTAGGCTTTGTACGATTAGCAGAGCACCAAGTGCTCCAGGACGTTTATACCGCAACATATATACGTGTGTTATATTATTCTAAACTCCGAATAATCTACATGTAGAAAGTATATAGCCTATATACGCGTGGGATCACTGCGAGAGTACTTGGTAGAAATACAGTAAACGTCATCGCATGTATGTATAGTGGAAGAAAAACGAGGACGCGCGAGCTTGGTATAATTATTGCGGAATACACAAGAAATTCTTGAGTAAACGATTGTAGAGTTTGGTATTTGAGAGATGCCAGCACAACTATGTGTAAGAAATATTCGCGGAATTATTTTAATACGTTTTAATTATTTGCAAATTAAAGAGGTCATTGATTCCATTGGCTATTGTTCGCACGATTATCGTTCACTGTACATAGTATATATATAGATGTAATAAACAGTAAACCCTCAATATTATTTAGGTAGTACGAAAATACTTTGTTGTGTGTATATTTCGTCCCTATTCCTCTCACTCCCGCTTCTATTCCGTCCGACTTCCGATCCCAGGGCGTTGCGAACAAGCATTTACTATTTGCCGGGTGGCAGAGATAATACTGAGGGTGAAATTTATCGCCAACATAGGCATCAGACCAACAGAGGGGAACGTCCAAGACTCATCGAAAGAAACCAACAAACACAGACACAGAGACATATAAAAAAAAAGGACTCACCCTTCTCTCTATATATATATATATATATATATACTCTCGCACACATATATGTATGTCTCGCAGACTCTCATTTGCAGGCTGTGAGTTTTTTCTTCACTCACAACACGTATCTCATCCTTACACACAATTTCAGACCCGATAATGCTACTCCGATACATTTGCGCGAGACGAATAAACGTCAGCAAATTAATTTTCACTCGAAATCTCATTTGGAAAAAAAAAAATCATTTTTCTATACAAGTAGAAAAGATACTGTAGTGGTCAGACATGAGTTGTTAGGTATAGTTATGGTTTAAAAAAAAAACGCAAGTCTTCTCAAATTCCAAGTTCACTATAAATCATCAATGGAGATGTGAATAAACAGCACGATGGAGAGTTTGAGAAAAGAGCGGGTGGGCGAGGGGTCGGCGATACACATTATATATGTATATAATATATATACGCCATGAGAAATTGTAAGTACGTATATAGTTTTCCAGTCGAACGATCATACGACTAATGTTCGCAACATCTCCTCTAAATAACACTCCTGACAGTAAAAGGATAATGACCAAAGAGAGTCGGGCTATTTGCAGTGGATCACGGAACTTTGCGATCAAGCAACGTATATAAAATATAGATATACATTCTGTAGTAGACTTATATATACATATATAGATATATGTACACGAATATTAACGTGGAGCTCGACAAAATTTATATATTAGTCCGATTACAGAACGTCAGAGTGGGATATATAAATATCTAAATATAGATAGCTGATAGATACCAATATATTTTACCAGGACGTTGGAACGTAGCGCCCTCTCGAATTATCCATGACCTCACGATTCTCGCGCACGCGGTGATGTCTTTCACAGACGACTGCGTACAATAAATTCACAATTTATTTTTTTGATCGCCGATAATAACATTGTATCAAAGATAAATTCACACTCTGCTTGCATATCATGTAGAAAATTTTTTTTCTACAATCTCAATTTCCCATGCGCCATCATAAACTACCCTTATACCAATTACAAGATACTTGTCCGTGCACTATAATTGTTTCAATAATTATAACAAAGCATGCGCACCTATACCTATATCTATACGCCCAACGTCAATTACACTTGTTTCAATTTTTCTCTTTTTCATTATCATTTATTATTTTTTTTAATTGTAAAATATATACATATATGTATAATTTACTCTATTACTTCATGTGAGTATTACCATGACCTCAACACGCAACCAGTAAGGACCTGATTGGTACCTAACATTTTACGAAAAAATATATACAGTTATTATAAAGATACATATAATATGTGTATATGATATGGATAAAATCTTTCATCAGCAACTCAGCGTCCCTGAATGTGATGAATTTTTTCGCGCCTCCCAAAGTGCCTGAACGGTAATGTACGCTTTCAACGCCTCTCAAACCATTCTCATATATATATATATATATCGAGCCGTGATTGCGGACCAGATTTCAAAGTGATATTCTTAGCAACATATTCAAGGCTCTTGTGTATTTAAGTGTAAGTCGTTATGAACAATAAAGAGGACGACCAAGTCAATGACAACAATCACGAAGAGTAAAGCAGTTAAACAAGAAAGTTTATCAATAATATTAGCAGGTGGAATGGAGTATGCTGAGGAGTAAGAGGTGGGCACTTGCAAGACGCGAGAGACACTCGTGATGTATTCCCAGAGGCTTGGGCGACCTCTGCGGCCTCTTGAGAGCCACGCCCCAGCATAAAAGAAATCCACCAGACTAACCCGGGAGCGTGCATCGGCTCCCGACACGGAACGGTGCCGCCAAGACGTCGATCGCTCCGCATATACATGTACATACATATATAAGAAGAGAGACTGCCTTCATCTATACACACACATATATATATATATATATATGTATTCGTGCAAACTGATAACTCCTCGAGCAGGAGCGAGTACACGTAGCCATGGACGTGTACGTGACGCTTCCTTACACTCTGTGGCTGGATCTCTCGCCATAGGCGTGCCACGCGGACTCTGTACTTCGCGAAGCAATTTCAGACTCCGTCCACTAAACTATATATATATATATATATATATACAGTATAATCAATATAGGGATATATGTTATGATGATATAATTGATTTTTCATTGACTGACAATCATGCTCTTCAATATGAAATATTTTCCGATACATTTTTTTATTATGGTATGAAAAACATTCTTCTTGTCATATATTTAAAGCTATATTATGGTATAATGTGATAGCAGTGAGTGTGTAACACATAACGTCGTTTGGTTTATGATTGTTACGCGAGCGCGCGTCCCCCCATGCACAACCAGTATTATAACGACAGAATAAAATATGGCGCGAAGTTGGTATGAAAATATCGGCAATTTGAGGATGCAAACGGTGAACAAAACTGCACATGTATAATGACTCTCCATATGCATATGACAGATATGACTCTGACCCCGTCGTAAGGTCTCATAGACATGCAGCATGTGTATGCACTTCTTCAACTTCAATGTCGTATCTACTTCACCGTGATCGCATGTCTTCCGCTACGCTTTTCTAACAATATATGAGCGTCACGTGTCACCCATTGTCTTTTCACGTATATCTTTTATATATATAAACATATATATATATATATATATATAATATGAAGTATTGCTTAATTCACTGGCAATCCTCATAGACATATACATGAAATTAGTCGAATTGTTCATGATGTTAATTGTCATATTTTCATTCCTATACGTTTATGTATTTTATATTTTTATTTTTACACATAAACATACAGAGGTATATATATTGCAATCTGGTTCTCGCGGCCTCCTTCGAGTATATTTCCACGCGAACCAATTAATTCGATAATTGAACTGTGCGCCAGCCACAAATCACGATTAACAAAGCAAAGCCGGCTTCTCTCTCGAATAATCCTCCTCCTCCTCCTTCTCCATCTCTCTTACCTTCTTCATATTCTCTTCATCACTATAGTTGTGCAGTGGCCGAGAACATCGACCTTGAACTGGGATAATTGCCACCTCGCTCGTTAAAACTTCTCCATATCTTTATTTAATACACTCCACCATATAAAACACTTCAATAATTAATATCAATTTACCAAAATCATAATCACAAAAATATGACGATGGCAAGAACGAGATGAGACAAAATAAAAACAGCGACTGAGATTATAGTTGAGTGGGAAAGAAAAGAAATAAGCAATACTGCAGCAGTATCTGTATATGTATTACCGTTCATATCCCCTAAAAATAAGAATGATTCCAGTTTTATTATTATGGAATAAGTACTATATACTCTAAATAAATCGCTGCTATACCCCCACCCGTATTATTATTATTATTATTATTCCCTTTTTAAAGTTGTTAGTTCAAAGCACTAATATATCTTCAAATACTAATTATGACCTGCACTATATTTATTTTCTCCAAATAATTGCAGGTTTTATGATGATCAACTTTATATATATATATCGATAGATACACAAAAGAAATACAATGATGTTGTGAAATGTAATGACTTAGCGTGTAAATTTCATATATAGTCCACTAAATTAGCCATCATGAAAATCTAAAGTAAATAGACTATGTTGAAAATTTGTGGCTGGAAGTCCTTTTAGCTATAAGACTCCCGCAGGACTCTAACGTCTACTGGCGTCCGAGTGTAAATTCGTGCTTTCTAGGATCGCCCTGGTAATTTCTACGCTCGCCCGCCACTACTACTGACCGTACTTCATTACCCAGGAGCCCTCGGCCTCACGGGTCATCCGTTATCATTTTTACAACTGCCGCCATTCAACAATGTCGAATAAAGTCCGTTAGGTATTGCCACAGCTAAACGAGAGTGCTCCAGAGAATATTCTAGACGTACATGTACGTCTTCAAATATTTTTTTTTTCACATGTCTACGAAATTAGTCAATATAAATGGAGAAGGAAAATAAACTTATTTATAATGTAATTATTATGGGATATATTCAGGTGTACGGATGTATTTGTCGACACACTTGCATTGATATAATGGAGTGTGTGATTATAAAAGAGTGACCTGATAATTTATGAAAGAAAAATGTTGAAGCTGAGGGCTCATTGCAAACGTTTAATTCCAGCAGGCATACTACATATATATAGATGTATTACAGTGGTCGTTTAACAAGGCGAACTCATTACCATTCGTCAATTTGAGGTACGCTCGTAGCGAGTGACCAATGGCTCTCTATTGCGCGTAATGGCCAACCACCCTACATCAGTCACGACTCCCTCACAAGCGACTCTCTTGTCTTCTCTCTCATTCTCTTGTTCACTTGCTCCTTCTCAATGTGGTAAAATGTTATAACGATGCCGTTGCGTAAAATCGCACCCTTCATATGTTTCCCCTTAACTCGAAATTCTCTGGCGACATTTCCACCCCCTATAAGTGCTAAAAGTCATTCTTGGAGATTACAAGCCATTCCACACCCAAATACTTTGTCAACTTTGTCAACTTGTACTTTAATACCCTGTATTCTACCTCAAGCCTTATTTTACATTGTTTTATTGAGATATAAAATAATTAATAATGGCAATAAAAATAAATAAAAAAATATTATTTCAAAGATTTATTGTTCATGTACATATACATATATATGTGTATATATATATATATATATATATACATATATACGTATGGAGGATGCGAGAACAATTCTTATGGGAATGGAGGGCTGTTGAGTGGAAGAATAATGGTCTAGTGAGACAGATAGAGAGATAGTAAGGTCCAAGCGAAACGAAGAAACGGTATTGGATTGTCGTGGCGTGGCACAGAGCACTTTTCCCACTCGCGTATGTGCTCACCGGGTCAAATGAGAGTTCCACTAACGAGTTGACAAATCGAGTCTCGCGAGGGTCGTGCCACACAACTAGACCTATATAAACCAAAGGTCGAGGGTCCTATACCAACGATACATATATATATATTTACACATACATCTATCTATACTTTTATATATTTTATACGGTTATATCTACTTGTACGCTTATACACTTGTATAAAAATATGTTCATGGGCCTTGTTCGTAATTTAATTATCTAACGAATAACCTTTTGGCAATACAATAGACAATTTTCTTTTCTATATATTGTCATTAATATTCTTCCAATTGAATAACATAACTGAGAGTTTTTTTTTCATTTTATAAATAATATTACGAAATGAAAAATCAGACTGTTCGTCAACGTGTTGGATGTATCACGTACGAAATAAGTGCGGTCGCGGCCTTCATGTTAGTTATTTGAGAATATATCTTCGATACGTACTTATGATTCCTATTTCTTCTTCTTCTCCTTTTGCTACTTTTGCTTCCTCTGCCTCTGCTCCATCTTTTCCATCCTCTCATATAGATCTATACCTTATGTATGTTCTTCTCGTTCGCACTCGTGACTTTATCATCATAGCACACCATTTCTCTTTGTTGGTCGACCATCGACGAACGTTG
Organism: Galerucella tenella; assembly: GCA_910591685.1. Taxonomy (NCBI): domain Eukaryota; kingdom Metazoa; phylum Arthropoda; class Insecta; order Coleoptera; family Chrysomelidae; genus Galerucella; species Galerucella tenella. The sequence continues at coordinate 43,110 of CAJUYH010000919.1, read as the reverse complement.
GGGCCCATAGCCATTGAACACATATACGTTGTACCAAGCGGCGATATCCACCCTGTTATTTTCTGCAGGGCAAATTATCCCGGGCACAGCGGTGGCGGTGGCGGTGGCGGCGGCGGTAGTGCTCTCGATGCACTTGCCGCCGTGACGGCGCTCTCTCCACCACGTCTATATACTCCATCTTCAATGTGTATTACCCATAGTTGCACGGAAGAAGTAGCATCTTCGCGCACGTATCTCGAGCCACCACGCCGCATCAAGGCACGTCCTACTGGATTGCGGCTCGACAACGATATATCGCCTTCCCCTTTCTTCTCGTTTCCTTTATGTGACTACGTATATCTATATATACATATATATATACCCATATATACTTTCTGATGACGCATATAGGGCGGCAACATGCATATCTATATAAATGTATATAGAGAGACGGAGAGGAAGAACGAGAGAGAGAGAGAGAGAGAGAGTTTCCTGTTGCTACACGGGAGCTCGACGATTTCAGGGACGACTTCGATACGACCGTGGGACAAGAACGAACGTCTAACTCCCGGGACAACGACTAACATCATAACGATACATAATGATGGCCGTATGAAAACTTATATCTGTACAAATACCTATATATATATATATATATATATATATATATTTATACACATGTGGAGAAATATAGCAAAAATAAGTGGACTGGAATATATAGGGTTTATTTGAACTAATATTTTTGTTTAGTTCCATTATTATGAAATGATAGTCAATTCAAAAAGTAATTTGATATATTCAAGCCATGTAAGTGTAATCGATATAGTTTTTGGGGTGACGTAGCATTGAAATAACTCGTTAAACATTAATCGATAGTATGGGAGGTTGCGGAGTTGATAATTTATAAGCAAAAACAACCGCAGAGAGAAGCCAGGCGTGTATAAATCTCAATACATATATATACACCTCATACTAAACTGTTGCTCGCGTCGCTGGGATTTGCATGCATATGTCCTCGGATATTTCTGGTTCACGAGCACGTGTTGTACAGCATAAGGAGCATACTCGCATTATCGCACATCTTATATGAGTTCGATGTCTGTAAGCTCTTGCGCCGCTCATATTTTTTTTCCTCCCACCCAAACGACGTACTCGTAAAGCTCTCGAAAAATCAAAATAGATGACTCCAATTTAATTTTTCATCTGTCTTTTACGATTTAATCTTCATTGAATTTAATGCATCGATGTCATGACTCAAGTGGATTGACAAAACGCTTCAGGAAGGCTTGATATAGATATTATCTATACGTATATAGTCAGAAGGAAGTGAATAGTGTATAGAGTGGCCATTTAAAGCTGATACGAGCCAGAGCATGCACAGTATTGCTTACTCGGAACCGCTTTATCATCTCGATTTAATTCGGGACTTTAAATATTTATACCGACGTCGAGGGTGACCTCACGACATGCGTCTTCCTCTCTCTCTCCTTCTGTCTCCACTCTTCCTCTCTGTCAGAATCTCTCTCTCCTTTATATTCACCATTGCCAAAAGCACTCGAACTATTTTTTGCACGTTTTACTACGCCACTGTTTCACATATCCACAATCTCATCTTCATGTGCGATTCAATTTTTCTATACGGCGTTATGAAATATAAAAAAAAACCATAACCATGTTTCATTTTCATATTTTCCATTTTTTTTTTTTTTTTTTTAATATTTGAAAGAAATGTTCTTATTCATCGAATTTTTTTTTCTCCTTGTCTCAATAATATTTTTCTCCATCTGACGGACAAGTGGCCTCAGAGTCTTCGTCAAAGCGGTGAGTTTATTCCAACTGGAATAACGTCGGCGACCATGAACGAACCCCAAAATCCTTATGTCGCTGGCGCAATTCCCGAAGGACGGGGGTAGCGGTAAAAACACAGCGTCAAAGTGAGAAAGAGATGCGCGATGAAATCAACAAGAACAAGCAACCACTTGGCCCGGAGTGACACATACGAAAGGGGTTCAACGTTAAATCCCTCGACTCTCGATATAAGATGTCATGACCCCTTTCTTTCTCCTCCCACACACACACACACACACACACACACACACACACATATATATATATATAGATATACAAAATATCGTTTGTTTTTCTGGTAAAAGACGAAAAAGGGTTGCTCAACCACCAGGACGGACATTTCATGATTGCCCGCCTGTTATTGCCTGTCGATTGTTCACGTAGGCTGACGTTATTAAATTAATATTAGGAAGAATAAGGCAAACACTTTTATATATGTATATACTATATGTGATGGGGAAGGTAAAGTAGCTTAGAGGGTCATTCGTATGTCCAGTTATTCTTTTATTTGCCACGTCCTTTCCCAGGGGGATTTGATGCAGAGTCGATGAACCCTTTTAATAAGGATAACGTTCCATCAAATGATTTTATCTCAATATCTATTCGATGTATATAACAATATAATTTTATTCTTATATATGTTGATATTGTGAGTAAATTTATGTTATCCAGTCTACACAAATGTATACTTTCATATATATTAATAAACATACATGATGGTATGTCCACAGAGATAGCTATAAATAATGAAGTTTCGATAAATACCAAACAAAATCTTGGGTGGATAATCGACAAAATAATTCTCATATCCCTCAAAGACAATTCACTGAGGGTGCAAATGACTCGCGGGATCGCGATTGTTGTATACTAATCTCTACTATTACTGCTGTCAAACGCATTCATTTACTACAAACAGGAACTTAGATATTGCCTAAAGGATCTACATTGATGATGTGATAAGCTTTGCAACAGCGCTATGACAAGAAACGTTCTATACACAGATTATAATAGAGCTACTGTATATTATTGTCTTCCAAAAATACACATTGAAACATCATATAATGATGAAAGCACTTATTTGCATTTAAGTTTTGATATTAGTGGTCAGAATGAACACACGGGTCACGTAATTAATGAAACGTACACCATAGCACGCAGCAACAATGTATTTCTGTTGAAATATATTGTGGCAATTAACTTCCCTAAATATTTTCGCACCGAAGCGAAGCTGATCTACGAGAAGAGGGTTCGGCGCTTAAATTACTCTACGTCGTCGATTTTTCAAATGGAAAACGATCGTGTGGATTCTTCCATTACTAGTTTAGCGTGAATCCCAAGAATTTCTCATCACACCTTTATTATTTTCTCTCGTACCCTTTTCCACATCTTTGTAAACTACGAAATGAGAATATCAAAACGCATATCAAATGACATATTGTCGTTACCACACTTATATTTTTATAGATATGAATTAACCTTTATATACAACTGTAAGAAACAGTGTGTTATTGAATTTATTCAACCTGTAATACAATAAAATACATAATTTTGAAATTGACAACTCTTAACTAGCTCAATTCTACTACTAACTTATTTTTGTAATGACGCCACCACTTTTGTTGCTGTTGAAGGCGAAAGATTGGGGAGTCCCTGATAAACTTAGTCGTCGAACGTTTGCAAGGTTACGTGAGAGTAAACGAAGAAAACAGAGATATCGCTATATATATATATATATATATATAGTGATATATCTATATTTGAGCGCAGTAGAAAAAGCACTGGAATGACGCAAGAATAAGAGTAAAAGAGCGAGAATGGAGGATAGAAGACGGGAGCGTGGACCCTTTGGTAGATCAAAGCGCCCCCAAAGATCAATACACTACCGCCTGAGCAAGAGTGGACGTGGAGAGAGAGAGAGAGAGGGAGCGCGAGATAGAGAAGGAGAGGTAGAGAGAAAAAATGAGAGGGAGGGAGAGATGAAGTGAGAAAAAGAGATAGAGAAAATGAAAGAAAAGATATATAGATAGAAGTTGTGCTCGCAGGAAAAGAGAGTGCGATAGGTTGATTGAGAGCATGGAGCATTAGTGCCTTTGCCACTCTCTTCATAAACATGTCACGTAACTCTCCGCGCGGCCGATCGTAAGCCAAAGGGGCATAAATAGAGGCAATTAAGACCTGGGATTTGCAGAGAACAGACTTGAGGAAACTGAGCAAAAGCCTCTTGGATCACTTCTCTATCACTCGATGACTCTCGCAAACTTATTCTCCAACTATAAGAATGAAGGGATGAATTGCACGATATTGAATTCCACAGCCCGGACTCATGATATAGAGTTGCTATTGACCAATGAGATGCAATACCGTGGACATTGAATTGTATCATTTTAACGATGATTCGTCTCCTAGTCCGTTTTATACATGCATGCGTTTATGATATACACGGATATTTGGTTAAATATTAATGGCGCCGTTGAAACAACACATTTGCGGTTCATTAAGTTTGTGAAAGAGGGTGAAGATGTACCAACATTCACCAACGACGACTATACCCTCAAGATGCAACACTTATATTGAATAGGTCCAGTCATAACATTTGTCCACTTTGTGACCGTACGAAAAAATTCGTTGGAAAATTTACAAATACACAAATCAAGATCATAATTTATCTTTAATGAGAAAGTTAAATATCTCTTCATGATCTTAACATGTGCATTGTGAAGATTTATGCCACTAACGGATAACCATAAATCTGTCGACATACTTCCTGACCAATGTCCACTAAACATCCAAACAGTGAGTGAAGATTGTGCGAGATATTAGAGTGGAAGCGAGGGGTTCCTAGATACGCTTAGAATAGTCGCGGACGATAAAATAGTTGGGTATGTAAATGCTGCCGCTTTACATATCTCCGTGTAGAAGCGAGATTTTCAAATCGATTGGACTGCATATCCGTGAAGGCTTCCGTACTCATGGAGGGTTGATAATAAAAGGTATTGGCGCTTGCGAACAAGGAAATAAAAAAGAAAAAGTTTGGAGACTCAACTGTGGGTGTATACGAGTTATACGGACGCGATAAAACACGAGCGGTGATATTTTAAGGGTGTTGGTTGGCAAGTCTCTCACCCTCTCCACCCGTTATTCCAACTCTAGTGAAGGCAAGGGAAAAACCCGCGTGCAGCCACCATAGTCTTTGGGGCTTGTATGTAAGTGAGTGGGTGGACTATTTTGGGATGGTTTAGGGACAACGAGCATAAATTCTCCGACGAGGAATGACCATGGAGCACGCGAGGTCCCACGATTCTTTTTCGTTTCGTTTCCAACCTCCACCAACCTCTATGATGCTTTTAAGCACACACACACACACACCCACACACGCTATATAAAATATAGAAAAGAGTGTTTGCTTTACTTTTCTATGGATGCATTTTTATCTTGCCTTTATATATGAGAAAACAAATTCACCAAAGCCAACTAGAAGCTCAGCGGCACGATCAAAAGACCTTCCAATTCGAGGAAAAGCTCCATGCACCCCTAACCCGTGCAATCTTTTTCAAAGGCACCCCGGGATATACAAAGTATGCTTTTGGTTGAGCTCAAATGAATGAACCAGAGATAGAGAAAAGGCCATTCGGCCAGTTGCTTCACTTTATATTTTAGAAATTTTGTTTTTAATTCGATCGCGATTTTTACTTTGACGCACAATTTCGTCATGTTGCTGAGAGGGTGCGGCTTGAAAGCCATTCACAATTCATATTAACCGACTTGTTATATATATATACATGTATACACCATTGGAATTTCAAACTGAGGGAGTTTGAAAGACGTCCAAGGGGCTATTTGGAGAAGAGTCTGGGGGGATATGACTGTAAACTATTGGGAGCGACACAACGACAGGCGTTAGATACGTCACCTGCTGGACATTCCCATTGACATGCCGTGCGCTCCTCGGATGCCATCTAGCAACTCTCATCTGATGTGCGTGTTTCCCATCGGACACATTTCGAATTCCAAGACGATCGTTGTAAACATACTCTTAACATTCGTATATATATACATAGATACAATCTCCTGAATGTCCATGTCGTGCTGATTGATCGATTGAGAATCAAACATGGACAAAAAAACATATTTCATTTATTAAATCGTTTTATTGTTGGAGACAAAAATTGAAACTAGTATAACATTTGGTAACATGGCAAGTTAGCAAAGAGTGTTGATCGATGGCCACCCGTCAGTTGGCACCACTTTTAATTAAACCGCCCTCAAGATTAACTCTCCCCTACCACTATGTATACCTCAAGCTTTTAAGTCACCCCAGCTTCTTGTAATTGTTTTAAATCTCGCTCACAAGACGCGCGGAGTCACCCTCGTCAATGTGGAAGTAGAAAAAAAAAAAACCGCAAATCGTGTTCAGAGGCTGACAAATTCTACGGCTCTGTTGACTTTTATACGATGCTTTTAAATTCAATAGCAAGGGTTGTCCCATAATATCCTCCCTCTTCATACAATAGATTTAAAATCATATTATTTAGTATTATGAAATTATTTTTCCTTAGGTTTTTCAAAATATTTCGTTAGTATGAGTTATTTCTATCTCATAATCTCAAATTACCGTTGTTAATTATTGTGTATGTACGTTGCAAGCCCTTCAAATAAAGAGTAGGGCAAGAAAACAAGAAACATGGTAATTGTACGCATGTACTCAGTTACAAACTCACCGAATCCCTTGGAGGCATGCAGCCGTACTATTTTAGTATAGTGTATCACTGGTGTAACATCTACTGGTAACTGGCTGCAAACTTGTTACCACAATCCCTACGTGAACCATTATAACCATTTACTTGAGCATATTGTCTATAAGTGAAAGACCGCATTGAGTCAACAAGAGAAATTCAATCGCTCGCAACACAAATATTGTTTGAATATGTAGCGTAAATATGTCAGATAAAAGTAGTGGAGTTTGAATGTCAAAAGGCGGACTACCTACTAGTATAAGTTAATGATTGAGCAATAATGAAGATGAAAGAAAAAGCACAACACGATAAGATGATGCACATATAAATATATGATGGGGTTCAGTATTATGTTTATCAATTTGTACCAGACGTTCACCACATGGCCATTTATTTTTATATACTACCGCACAAAACCTGTTTGTATTCTAAAAAAAAATAATGAAAATCAAAAAATAAGATATATAAACACACGGCATTATTGAAATATATTTTAATTAACTGAAAATACTATATAAATTTATATATAATAACGCATTCTCTTGTGTCATCTCTGAATTCGTTTCAACTGTCATCGCATTTCCATTATGAATGTGAGCCAATTTAAAATTCATTACAAGAGGCGAACGCGAGTTCCCTCTGTCTGTCACGTCGAGTGGGGGTAATTGTTCGTCACTGAAGCACATCGCAAACACAACACGATGGGTAAAAGACGCAGACAGAAAGAGATTTGGTCTATATACAGTTTAGGAAGAAGTAAATCGAGAAGGGGAGCGTACAGAGAGAGATTGGAAGATGAGGGAGAGAGTGAGAGGGGAAATAGAGAGACACAGGCTGGAAGCGAGTAACAGCCAATCTTCGCTGCTGGCCCGGTCCTTGTTTATTTAAATAATGTAAGCAGGGGCGGCAGTTCAAGCCTGGAAATGGATGACTACAAAGCCTCGAAATCCCGCAACGAGAGCTCATCTACTCCCTCTGTGACAACTATGGCGAGATATCATCCAACTGTCCTGCATTAACTGCCCATTTTTCTCGCGTTCATCTCATTAAAAAGCCGAAAAATAATTTCACTAAATGGTGTATGTTTAAGTGCTTGCAAATATAGAATATTTTAAATGTGGCAAATCCTCACAGTTACTTTCAATATTACTTCAATGTATATAAACAGGAAAAAGTAAAAAAACAAAAAGAAAAAAAAAATATTTTCATGTACACTTTCAATGCATTGATTTTCAAAATTACACTTTGAAATTGTATGTTCCTATATACATATCACCCTCTCAATGGAAAAGTGAAAGCTGACACGATCAATCGCGTGCCAACAGCGAGCCTCTTCTTTATAAATGAGCGTAAAGGACGAGGTAAAGGGGGATTGGAGAGACAAGGGGCAAAACGAGACGAGATACTCTCGGATGTTGCCTATATATATATATATATATATGTGTGTGTGTTTGTTTGTATATACATGTATATATAAAAGCTGCGAAGGCGCGCAGTTCAGATATTCACCGGTTGATTATACCCGAGGCTCGTGCCACGTGGGGTGGAACACACCACCTCTCACAGCCTTTCCCTCTGTCTCCGTATTCTACGTGGCAATCCCCTCGAGGACGCTAACTCGACAACTGACAAATTAGCTCGGCACAATGACGACACTTGCAAAATGGGGCGACAAGGAGCTACTGTGTGTAGCACACACCGCCTATTTTCCGCTTTGTATTTGATAAGACAAGGCGCATGGTGGATTTTAGAGAGTTCATCTACGAGGGTGAAATTTCTCTTGACCTATAGGCAAATAAATTGGATCAGGTGCAATTGAAAATAGCCTAGACCTACATTTAAACACACATCAATTCACGTATGCCGCACTCAATTGTATTCATCACATATAAAATTTTACCTATGCCAGTCAGACACACATTTGCAATCATATAATATATACGCGCGTATGGATTTCAAGAACACATTCCGCAAACTAGATATATATATATATATATATATATATATATGTGTGTGTGTTTGTATGTGTGTGTATATAGGCAGTATACCCATGATATATCAGATCGCACTGTTCATTCGAGCAATTCCCATAAGCTATTGGTCAGTCTCCATTGGTTGAAGGGTAGAAGTTTGGTACTTTGAGTGGATTGAAAATAAAAAAATGTGCGCTCTCGTCGGTTGGATAAATGAGGTCCGACGCCGGTCGATCGTTTCCGCGAGATATCGAACGAGTCAAAACTTTTTTTTTTTCCATGTTTGCCACATACATATACATATGTATATATATAAATGTAGGTACATCTATATACACATGTGTATAGAGTGGGCTATACCAGAGGCAAAGTGCTTTGCGGAAAGCGTGGCAATGTGGAGAGAGGATTTGTTATTCGTCGCGCGTACCGCCCTCGGTGTCGCTTTCACTGTAGTCGGTTGCTGATAAACGAGCGGTTTCATTCGACCCACCGCGAAAGCGCTAGGGGATGTAGCAAGCTTGTGAATGTAAACTCAGATCCCTCAAGCACTCTTTCCCATCAACTTGCACTCCCGCATTGGTAATATAGTGAAAATGATTTTCTTTCTTCCCACCCTTATTCAATCACGGCAATTATTTTTCATTAAAAATTCCAAATGAATTCCTGTGGATTATCGTATATTTATGTAAAACATCATCTAGTAATGACCAATCTCCTCATATTTATCAATGACAATGCAACCATTAAGACGGATCTGTTGAGTAGTGTATACACACACACACACACACACACACACATATATATATATATATATATATATATATACATATGAGTAGGTGAATGGCAACAGAAAAATATGTGCTAAAGGCAAAGGTGGAACATCACGTTCTAGACCTCCGTTATGGCCTCCCGGGAACGATGTTTCAAACGATCACGAGGGATAGAGCCAAACGGCGACGCGTAGCACGCACCTGCAACAAGCGTACATTTCCCAAACTACGATTGGTTGCTTCTCTTTCTCCCCGGCGTCTCGGCAAAATCTATGTGCCCACAAGATATAAGGATGTTTGGAGACAGTAAATGCCGAGGGTGAATAGGAGAGAAAGAGTGTGTGGTATTGCGCGAGAAATGGACGCAAGGCGAGCACGGTAACTTTGTCATAGCCAATTTATACAATTGGCATGGGCACAACCCCGCTATTTGACACTGGGGACCAACGAATTTATTGCTCTATGTCTAGCGTGTTCGCCCGTCCAAGAAATATCTCCGATGTCTTCATGGAATAACACACTCACGCATTCACCAATTCAATTTCACAAGTAATTACATTTATCACAATGTTAATAAAAAAAAACTCGAAATTATTTATTATGATATATTAAATGACAATGTTATCTGTTGATTATTCATGTATAAATAAATAATTCTATTGAATTGGTGAAGTTTTTTATTCCTAAGCTGCCTATTTGGTATTCCGAGAACAGCAGTTGTGGAATCGTGTAGCAACATTGGGGACATGTGTCACCCCTGTTCCTCAACCTCTTTGAAACCATTGGAGGGAGTGGAAATAGCCCTTTTAAAATTGCATCGACTTACCACCGTTAAAGGCACGTGTGTTTTTTTAATGTCCCACGAATTCTTGCGATAACGTATCTTAAACTTTTATTCGCATGGTTATCAGACTACGTGGCCCGAATGACCATTGCCATTTTCACCACTCAATGGCCTCTTTATTTCACACGACACTTTATATTGTTTTATCGTCCATAATAAAAATCAAATATAAATTTTATATATCATATGTTGTATGTCATATTGCCATTATAAAGAATCTTATTCTGTTGTCAACCAACACTTTTATACAGTCACAAATCGATATTGAAAGAGAAATGTGTGACGATTATGCTATTGTTGGAGATACGAGGGTGGTCCAGTCTCCAGAGAGAAAAAGTTTTAGCAATGATTAACCAAAGTTAAGAGATCGTGCTGGAGATTCGATACTTCGCCATGCGTCAATTGAACATGGCTCTTTTTTTTTTGCGCCCCTTGTCATAATCAAATTTCATACATCTTGCCAATAATATGAGCAGTGAAGTTAGTCATTTATCGAAAAAACAATGGACATTTATAAATGAATGATTGACATAAAAATTATATAGCAATATTGTGATCAATGAAAATCAAAATTTTCTAGGTAATGAATAATTTTCTGATTGGTTTGATGAAACACCGAATGGGGTGTCCTGTGAGACATACCGTGATTCGACATTTGAAAAATGGGATTTCTACTATTTGCCCGACATCAGCAGATGATGCCAAAAAATTTGGACTATTCGTTAAGTTAAAAGACTTATTTGGACTTTTATTATCAGGTAAGGGAAAAATTGTAAATTCTGGTGAATTCCATTTTTTTTTTATTGTTTTATGATATTCTAGCAGACTTTAATTACCAACGACTTTCACGACCATCAAAGAATATTCATGTATCGACACGTGGCATGGCAAACTATGAATCAAAGAACGTAAAGAGGTCGATTCACAATTCAACGGGGCAAAATCGAAAATGCAATGACAATGCCGACAAACAGGAAAAAATATCCGAGGTGAAAGTCGACTGCGGTGTAAAAATTCCAGATGAGCAAGTTGAATCGGCGGAGATGGACGAAGAACATTTTCCAAAATATATTCTTAAGCAGAAATGGGGCGTTAATTTATTGGAACCAATGAGACTTGAACAACGACAGGCGACTAATAAAAATGCAATATCAAAATTCAATGATGTTTTGCAATCAGACAAAAAAAATATGGAGTCATTAAAAAAAACGAAAACGACAATAATAAACGAATCAGCATCACTGTCTAGTGATTTTTCGAGCCATTCATCGATACTACCATCTACTCGCGAACAAGATGAAACACTGAAATTACTTCAAGAACAGGAACTCAAGTATCAAGTGAAAAAGAATTTGGACAATAATTCAGGAATGCTTTTGAGTAGCAAGAACTCATACTGTACAGGTGATAAAGAGGAAGATGTGCTGAGAGATTTAAATTGTGACGACGAAATAATTGCTTGGAAAAATGTAATTGTGAGAACAAGAGAACATATTAAAAAAATGGCAGAAGTGGAAAAAGTGAAGTCACCTGAGATTCAACATGACGAAGTTGAAATAAAATTTTCCATTTTGCCTGAGCCACCTCGTCCAAAGTTAGATATCACCGCGATCAAAACTACTGAGCTCTATAATTTAATTGATTCGTATATCAATCCAAGTCAACCACCAACAGCGAATGGTATTCGGATTGCTTTACATCAGGTAAGTGGCCATGAAATTACAAACAGTCATTCCAACTAACGTCGATTGGCGCACCGAACTATTGAACGAACTCACCATACTAAATAAATAAATTGATTAATAGTCTAACACTTAATATATATGTATATTGATTTTAGTGAAAGAAAAAAAAACTAAAAGTTTTTGTTAATTAACATTGTTATGTGATTTTATTTCAGGTGCACGCAAGAAAAACGATGAAGAGACAATGAAGGAAATGGAACTGTATGGTCATCGTTGGTCATTGCCCGATAGGAGCGGAAAACGGAAGTCTCCGGCACACAACGATGGCATAAGGGTGATGATTGTCGGTGTGGAACAATCACTAGCGCGCGCCCAAACTCTCTGTCCGGACGTGGATTTAACCGAGCGCAATGTCATAAGAATTGCAGACCCCAAACATTGCCAATTCATCATTCCATCACTTGCGTAAAAGTTCATTGTCTCAAGATCAAACAATAATTGTAATCCAATGGAACTACCTCAAATTTTAGAAACGCCAATAGTTACATGCACCATAAGTAAATACATCTGACATTATTCATTTTATTAAAATTTACCGATAATCGATTTTGTATTTAGTTGTCAATAAAGCGGAAATTGCTCGGGTTTATGAATTAAAAAATAGCAGGTACATACAACCACAGGCGAGGAAATATTGACCGAAAATATTATTTAATAAATCACAGAGTACTCGTATGTGGAATGAAATGAAAAAGATATATAATATGGGTTGCAAATGATAGGGCCATGAGAAATCCCACGTTCTCTCACTGTCTCTTACGTTCCCTTACACTTTTTTTCTTTCTCATTCTCTACCTCACTTCATCTTTTGATGGCGATGGCTAATATTAGTGTTACAATATCAATGAGAAACTGCATCACTAATTGACACGCAAATTTGGTATAACATGAATTGGCTTGATGGTATATGGCTCCATGTAGAAACAGTAGATCGGCCGAACCAGATGCGTGTCTATAACGCAATGGAGGAGGGTTGTTATTGCCTCTACCATCGCATTTCAAGCCATGCCGATACGCAACGTCCAATCATTTAAATCGTAGTGCGATCGTGTGTGCATGCGAAACGAGAACTGCCTATAGCCGTGCGGTATAGCGAAACGCCACAATAATAATCCACAAGTAAACCTATACTACTGGCTATGTATCAGTTTGCTCTTGAAGGGGTTCAAAGAGGGCAGGAGTGGGATAATGACCGTTGGTAATGAAGTCGGGAGGTTCCAGTTTTGATTACCCTCTATTGATGATGGGAGATGGTGGCAATCTGAATCAAGATCAACGTGAACAGACTAAGACCAACAGCTGCTATTCTTTTGTTGGCCAAGTTACTTTTCTCAACAACACATTCAATATAACATGTTTGCGATTAAATTGGCACGTGATCGCACGGTAAAGTGTCGGGCAGGTGTATTGATAATATTTTCATTCGATGGATGATGAAATGAAAACAGTAGCAAAACCACATTTTGAATTCTATTTCACCGGAATGAGATGATAATAATGATACGAAGTAATGGTGGTTGCACTGCAACTATTCAATTTCTAAAACTATTTCTGGCATAATATAAGCAAGCACAATTGATTGATGATATCAGAAACGAATTGAAGTTGTTGTGATATGTTTATGAATCAGAAGTCGATTGAGGAATGTAAAGAAATGTGAAATGAATATATATCCGATGGATAAGTTTCAATCAAAGATAAAATTACTGTGCCTCGAGCAAATTACAAGCGAATATGCTGCTGGTGTTGGTTTGCTGGTATGGTTGAAAGGACTTTTGTGGATGAGTGAATTGGCACTGGTAGCTATCGCACTCTTTATTTACGAGGAGGAAGGATGAGTACTCCGGGATCGCGCCTCGCCTTGACCCTCTCACTTCTCTTCTCTTCTATTCCTTAGGATTGCCATGAGCCAACAGAGACATGATAGCTATCTTGAACGTACAGCGTGGATCATTTCTTCCCCTCTTATCCCATTCCCACTATGCCATATCCGTAGCGAGCCTTCACTCTTGCCGCCCCCACCACTCACGTAATACATATAGCCTGCCGTAAAAGATCACTCTGCGGTTCTATATTACTCACGCCACCGTGTTTTCACTTGGCACAGCGATCGGCGCCGATATCATAACTCCTTGTCGTAGCACACGTTCGAAGAGTGAATCTACCCGAGCCACTACGAGAACTTATATTCACTCACTTCCTCTCTTATTTTCTATCATATTCATCTCTCTTTCTCCATTTATACTTTTTCTTTTGGAGTCGGGTGATAGCAATTCCGATATAGCGGACGCCAAACAGTGGATACAACGATGCAAAGTCGCGGTTATACATATATACAGACCACGGGAAATGAGATATGCTCATGGACATTTTTATTATCTAACATCTTGATAGATATATCTCAGGTGTCCTCAGTTTGTGTCCCACATTGGCCATTTGAATCACGATTATTTTACCATTTATTTATTTCTTTTTTCATACTCAATTAATTTATTATTATTAGTTTACTGCTGCAGTAGATATATTATCCCCACACATTTATTGTCATACTCTATCGATTATCAAGTACAAACATGTATATAACTAATGTGTTCGATGCCTATAGAACTCGGGGTCGTGTGGCAGCGTTACTCGTACACGAAAATAGATATACTTTATGATCTCCCTTAAATACGTCAACGTTTAACCGCGCCCGAGCGCATTCTGGTAAGTAAATCGCTGCCGGAATGTTTTCGTATACGAAGTTGGCCGGTGGTAGCCCAAGTGAAACCCTCGTGGGTGCAAAATGCCGCGATAGCTGCTATTATTAATAACGACCAAGTCATTGAGGATACATAAGAGGAGAGAGTGACGTGTGCTATTTGCTAGGTGTACATGTGGCTGTGTATATTCAGCCGGTGAAATAAATTGATGTTGGAAAAAAAAAATAGAAAGAAATGAGAGCAAAAAAATATTTATACCCCATGGTAGCAAATTGCTTGAAATTGAAATCAAGGTGAATGTGCGCTTTCTATCGCAATGCTGATGCGAGTTCAACTCATTTGTTGTCCGCTGTGTCGTTGTCGTGTCGTGCAAGTCACTCAACAATCGTTGGATACAGCGGTGCCCACTAGCCATACAATGTAATAGTGACATTATAAAAAAAAAAAAAATCACAGTAAAGTGTTCCAGCCGGGATATCTTTCAATTACTCGTTGATATGATATAGGCAAAGAGCAACCGAATGGCGATGGTGGTTGCTATTGCCAAGTCAGCGTCGCGTCGTTGGCCACAGCACACGCGGCCAAATGATTAATCGACGTCAACCACAGACTTGGCGCACGTTTCTACCCCGCCAATAGTATCGACATCTTCCAGAATCGTCTTTCGTTCTTATAATTCTTTTTTTATTTCCATTAATTCCTTTTTGTTTTATTGATTTTCCTTTGTACTGATGCAACGAAAAGAAAAAAGGAAAAAAAAAATAGAAAAAAATTTGAACGAAAGTAATTACCGAGGCCCGATCCACGACGCGTTGCGTCCAATCGTCTGGAACGAGGGTCCAGCCTTCGACTTAAGGGAGAGAGACGGTAATTATCACGTGGGAAATTGACCATCTGGAATACACGTCGTGGTGCGTTTACGCTTTGGAAATACTCGCTAAGAAGACGTTTCACTGTATATACCTACCGAACAATCCCCATGCTATTCTATTATTGGATATATGGGTATGATGCAGTAGTGACTATAGAAGGATTCTTCTTGGTGATCGGAGGAGTAACTTACACAAATTGGCTACCACGACTTTCGTGTCGCACGTCCCAGTAATTTGGTCGTGCCGCTTTGATCCTCCACCACCGTGGAGGCAGTAAAATTGCCTCACCGAAGTGTATACCATGTTGGTCGTTATGTAAATTCATGTAAAAGTACTCACCCTCAAATAGAAAAATATCGAAATCTCAATTGAGCAAACTAAACTAACATCTCCTATATTAGGAGAGTGGGAAAGAGGCTATGAAGAAAAAATTAAAAACAAGAATAAAACCATGTTATGTAATATCGTGGATAAAGTGTTTGTCAAGGGATAATAATGTCAGCGAAAAAAATACACACATGACTGAGTAGTATATATTGTCGAAGGAATACAAGTCAAATTATTTTCTCGTTATTCCAGAAACGCAATAACTTGAGCCGCACCCACGACTCCGGCGTTTTCTCGTTATTAATTACACCGTGACGAACGTTTGATCGAGGTCACGCAACGTGCTGTGCGATGATCGAGCGCCTTTCCGCACTTTTAGCTCTGATTAAACTTCGCCTTATGTATATATATATATATATATATATATATAAATATAACAGGAATAGTGTCAAATGAACCTAATGATACGTGTCTTTTTTTTCTCTTTTTAGCTTTTAACATAAACCAATAAACAAATTACAGATAAAAATGTATTAGCGAGCTAATTATAAATTTGCGTTTGTCACAATTAACTTTTCAGGTCTTATGATCATATTAATATTACTTAATTGTTCGTTGTGATGGAATAAGCTGATTGCATCTTGAACATAATTCGATTTACTTATTTCACCCTAGCAAATTTGCTTTACATATTCTATATTGAAATGATTTTATGGTATATAAGCCTAAATGAGGGTTCAGTGATGCATCATGACATTTTGTAACTATGCTCCGCTGTGGTTGTGTATTTAACATTCTATTTCACCATTCACCAACACTGTATACCTATCCAATACTTGTATTTAATTTTGACGAATGAAAAAAAAAAAAAGGAAAAATCGTGGAATTACCATTGAACAATGAAAATTAATTTCCCATTCGTCATTTGTAATTTCATCATACACATACATAAAATATTCCCCTATGTGTCCCCTAGCATCGTTAAATATTTCAAAATAACCACCCACCAGCCATGTCCAGCTGTTGGCAAGCAGTCTCTGTTGACACAACTTTGACAAAGTCGTTGACAATGTCTTACATCTATATTCCCCGTAACTTTTTACGATCTTGTAGCTCCATTAAATGATGATAAATTTCACTGGGACCCATACGCTCATACTCTCATCTCTTTCACCGTCGATTCTATTTCCAGCACGATTTTTCGACTTTATATACATAAACATACGCATGTATATAGATATAGAGTTGTCGATGAAAAACAGCCTGTATAAACAAGCACAAATAGTGATTTCTGTCGCTGTCCCCAAACATTCATTATTACTGATATTAGTCATTCGCTTCATCTTCTCTCTAACCTCAGTCTATTCATCGTCATATTTCCAAGTGTCGTGTTCGCGTGTTTGTCAACTGACGGAGTTGTATGTGCCAAACAAACTCACTACCGTCAGTCCCAACACCCGTCATCTTGACGCCACGAGCAAGCTCTTGGCGTAGATTATTAATAGAAACGACGGCGGAATCTCTTTCCTCAGTGCGTTCGACATCGAGACATATATTCGGCCAAAATATATATATTTATATGAGGTGGCGGAAATAAAATACGAAAACGCCCAAGTGGCGAGAGTGCGACCATGTGCGTTCAAAAATTCTTTCAACGCCCGTACATTTTTT
>CAJUYH010000919.1:6627-25546 GCA_910591685.1 Galerucella tenella | reverse complement strand
GGGGATAAATTGAAACGAAAGAAAAAGAATGCAGAGCATGTGGCGCGGTAAGTTAAAAGTAAAATTTGATTATTTCAACATATAGAAGTAGCAAAACATGTTATTGATAGAACACGCACGAGTTTTAGTTGAAGGGTAAAATGGTTGGGCAAATGCGACAGACGAACGCCTCCAGCGATATCGCTAACGCTTGATTCGGACCGGAAGGGAGGTAAAAGAGACTTATACACACTCAACCCTACTTTCACCTCCCTACCCACCAATCTTCATTGACCATCCTTCCAATAAGCCGCTGGGCATTCGTTGATTACCAACTCTGTGAGTCTCTCGACTCTACTCTTTCTCTCTCTCACTCTCTCTCACTCTCTCTCTCTCCCTCTCTCTGTCTCCCTTTTGACTGCAGGATTTTAATTAGCACCGTTTGCTCCTTGCAAACATCATTCTCAAATCCCAGTGGACTTTACCTCTCAACCCTTTTTTATTCCTGCCGTTTCAGGAATAAAAATTATCCATATTTATATACGTATATGTTTCAAACGAGTTGGAGGACGATAATAACGAGAAGAGAGAAAAATGTTTTTTGCTCAACTCTTTTTAATTCACATTATAAATATTTTTTTTTTTTTTTTTTGATAAAAGGAGACATCCCATTTGTGATCATTGATAGGAGCGCGGTCGAGTGTTGGTTGAGAATGTGAAAGAATTTTTTAAATCTTTTAGTTAAAGCCATGTCACTCATTATCGTACGGGCGTGAAACTTTCGTTGTGACAAATGAGTGTAGAAGTTGTCGTATATGTTTGGGCGAAATTGCTTTTCGAGACACATTTCTCGCTTTGAAATATTACTCTTTACACAATTGTAAAATTCACACAGTGACACTCTTTGACTTGTATACATCATTCATGCATTATCTCATGGGTTGCTAAAAAAAAATTATTTTCGCGCGTATTAAAATTGTATTGGCATCTCTTTAGCTTTAAATTAATTTGATTTTAATTGCCGTCGGTGCAATGCATGCACATCAATGCTTAGGGGATACAGAAAAATGATGATGGGTGTGTATATATAAATGGAACGTGATCTTTTTTGATGCTGGATATCATTAATCACTCGCTTCTTAGCAAGGAATTCCCTCGCGCCTAGTTTGCAGCAGAAAAGAGAGGGTCTTGAAAATCGCCCCGTCACCCGCCAAAAGCGAAACATTGCAACTTTTGTTTCGCTGTTATATGTGATATTCCACAATGAGAGTGATGATATATCGGTGTATATGAATATTTTATCGATGACTAGACTGCAATAACAGACGTATATTAGTGTCATGAAACAAAAATAAAAATGAACATCTATGGAGAATGGTGATGTACAGTTTGAGAAGAAACAAAGATATTAAAAATGAAAAGTAAAAAAAAAGAATAATATAAGCCGTGGCGCACAAGAGTCCGCAAAAGTTTGCCCGTGCACCAGCGTTTATAATACTCGTTGAGAGGCATCCCCGTTTGGTTTGCTCTATAATTAGCCTGTATTGTGTTACTCGCGAAGGCGATTACAACGCTCGTAAACCGCTCATAAAATATTTTTTTCTTTTTGTACATAACGCGTCATGCAAACTGTAGCACCAAGTCAACGACACTTTGTTATGCATGTCCGGATTAAATGAAATCACAATATATGAATATCTTGTGGTTAATGCATTGTCAATAAAAGACAATGTTACATTCATTCTAATATTTTGTTTTTTCGTTTTTTCGTTTTTTCGTTTTTTCGTTTTTTCGTTTTTTCGTTTTTTTTTTCGTTCTTTCTCGTTTTTTTTCGTTTCTCTTCGTTTCTCACGTAATTGCCTGCGCGTATACACGAGTGAAAAGTGCCGTGGATTCACCAGCAAAGTGTCCCAAGAGTTTCTATCGCCTGCCAACACACACACACACACACACATACTCGAGCGTTCGCGCGCGCGCGCGCGCGGTTCAGATCGGAATCGAGAACCGATGCATGAATGCTTCGTTACGGCGGAACGCGCGGATCGCTGCACGGTTATTCCATCGCTCGATTCTATCCTCAACGCTTATATATATCCACGATACATTCTATGCACTTATATACCAATGTACTCGCTGACTATGTACGATTATATTTCCATGCCAGATAGGACGGTATAACGATGCGCGGATGACTCTCGACATTGCGTGGCAGTTCAATTCGTATACGTATACATAAACGTATATATGTATATATAGATGCAATGGATCAATGCCCTCGTGTGGCAAATGAGAGGACCGATATATGTCCTCTGATCATCATTATTCTTGATGGTTATTATTGTATGAGAGATCTCACATGGGGGAAAGCCTTGGATGGTAACTTGTGGCGCGATGACTCACAAAAATCAGCGCGATAATCTGTGTCGATGAAGCGAGATGTGAGAGGGAGGAGAAATAATACTGCGAGACGGAAAAAAATGAAAGAAGTAAGTAGAGGCGTGACGAGCCACTGGCAAGCCGGTTTGGTCGCAAAAATTCTTGGATTATCGTCGTGGCCTTCCGTGGATGGAAAACGGCACTGCAGTGAACGCTAGTGCACATATATATATATATATGAAAAAGGATGAAATATACTGTATACAGAGTGCGTAGCAGATGCTCTCGCGCGCGTGTCCGGGTCAACGACGACTAAACTACTACACCGTCCACCAACAACATGCTCAAGATAAATTTTTCATTTTTTTTTTTTTCCCTTTAAGCATGAATGCGCGCACACCATTGAGTAATGATATATTCTCTTATAAATCAATGAGTCATTTCATGAAGGAACGCGAAATATACCTACATTTCTCACTATAGACATGTCATTTATGTACTTCTTTCGTACTTTTCATTTCTTCATGTATCATATATAATATGTATTTTATTTATTTCAGCCAATGGTGGGTGCAAGCACTCTCTCTCTCTCTCTCTTTCTCTCCCACTCCCTCCCTCTCTTTTAGTGGCTAATGATTGATGCCATCATGGAAGACCAATAAGAAGTTTATCTATATATATATATATGTTCATGATGAGGTTTGTTTATATGTCATGTATATACGTGAAGTGTAGTTTGATGGTGAAAGAAAAAAAAAAAAAAAAAAAAAAAAACCCGCACGAATCTCGTTTGCGGTCTCTCTATGTCGCTACTACTAGTGTGTTGCTGTATTGCAGCCGCTGATGCTCAAGTGCCTTCCGTGCGCCAAGAGGCGACGCTCTATCACAATGTCTCATCACGCGAGCGCGCGGCTTCTCGCGTGCGACTCGAATGAAATAAAAAACCATATATACTATATATTGTTTATAGTATGTATAGGTGGAGTGTTGTTGTAAAGGCGGTTTATTAATTGGAATAAAGCAGGGAATAATTCTGTGCTTCTCTTCATTTCATTCATTTCGTTTTACTATAAAATAAAAAGATATCCAAATTACAGGTCTATCGAATCAACTGGAAGTAGATATTTTTTGTTTTTAATGTAAGATAATAAAATTGATGTCTGTAAGAAAATACATTTCGCCTAGCAGTCTTTACTTTTTTCTATAATTATACATATATACATGACTTTTACGTGGCCATACATACATATATATATATATATATATATATATAATAGTCTAACGATGGCCTTGTATATGTGTTGAGAGTAATAAAGTCGCCTGAAGAACAAGTAGGTTTTGTCCCGCACCAATAATGGCCGCACTTCATCAACGCTCTCGCATCTCTTCTCATTGTGCTTTATCTCTCTTTACTTCCTGTGGGACATTGACGGCGCCCATACCCGAGTTTACTGAAACGAGAAGAGTGAAAAGGAGTGAGAGAGAAGGAGAAAACAAAAATCGCAATACACATTCTCTCATCCTGTAGGAGGCCATCTGTTTCGTCATTACCGGCAAGCAGTAAACCACCTCGTCTCTCGCCTCTCATTTCTCCCTTACCTCTCTATACCATTCGTAACCTCTTGCGCACCCTTCATCCTCGTGCTGTCGTCTCCCCCGGGTGATACATCGTGTTTCCTTATTTGTCGGACGTGCCGCGGGAAAATCGTCTGAGAAAATCGAGTGATTTGTCCGGGTAGGTGTTAACGACCACCGACGCGCGCGCGCGCTTCTTCTTTTTTCTCAGCTGTGACGTTTCCTACTCTCTATTCCCTTACTTTTTCTCTTTTTCTTCTCCTTTCTATTCTTCACATATATCATTCCATAGTGCATCTTCCTTAGACACCTCTCGCAGTAGATATATATTATCGATAATTAATAAAAAATTAACCAAAAATAGCAATGTTCAACTGTAACTGGACACTGAACGTAATCGGGATGAATGTCATGTGACTAAGTTACACAATCTACAGGAGCATGTTGTGTATGTGTTGTAAATAAATATATATCTATATATATATATGTAAATATTGTACCGTAATGGGGCTCTTCATTAGCTCGATTTTAATTGCGAAGAGACACACGGATAATATATATATATATATATATATACGTAGAAAGAGACAGGGAGAAAGATTGTTGTCATGGATGAGTGGACCATGCCAGCATTGATGACATGAATATGTATGCCCTCCTATCAGATTGTTCGCAATTATCGTAAATTAATGTATATATATGGTATACGTATGTATATGAATATATTTTAAAGTTACAATAAAGTATTCCATATATATATATATATACATATATATATATAAATTATTAATGCGAGTGGGCGAACGACGTGTTCATGGACTGCATATACCTACGTTAATCTGGCTTTGTCCACGCGAGACCGAGGGAATTGGCGACGCAATAACATTAATCCAGGACGCGTACTATTTCCTTCCTACATATTCCCTTCTTACCATTTGCGTAGCGCACGTCTCGCGGTTTGATCTTCGTCGAGAACCGTCTCCCAGAGTAATCTCCGGTGGTCAAGGTCCCGAGGCATTCGAATAAACCACTCATACGCCACCACTTGCCACAATCTCCTTCGCCTTCATACATTTATGTATATATATATATGTATATATATTATGTATGTACAGTTGGTTGTGTTGGACGTGGTGCGGTTCGTCTCAACCCCGAGAGTGTGGTCTCAACCGGGTTGTGGACCCTTCTCTAACACAGACTATATAATTTTAATAAGCCATATTACAACAACCAGAGCGTCACATAACACTTATATCTTTTTAAACATAAATATAACACTATACATGTAATTATATTCATATATATATATGTATAGTAGAGATAAATGATATAATTACAGTGATTTTCGTTGGAGTCTTATCAAGTAGAGTGATGACAAAGTATTGGTTGAGTCCGTTTTTTTTTTTTTTTCGTTATGTGTTCAAAGAAAAGAATTAACGAGTAAGAAATATGACGCAGATGAGAACCGCCAACATTTAATCCTACCCCCTCCCCCCTCCCTTGTCCTGTGAGTGTGAGCACGTACATTTATTACGTTATTTAATTGGAAAATTGGGGGTGTGTCGTGAACAAATGCGATGCCGAGCTTTTAATGAATTTACCCCGGTACATATACATATATACGTCACGATGAGTGTACTACGAGCATGTCGACGACGACGACAACGGCGATAAAATACGGAGAGAGCGAGAGAGTGGCGTCATAGACGCGCGTACAAATATAAACTCACGGAAGCTCCGTTTAGTCTCGGGGATTAAGAGGGGCAATCTGCGGTGTTTTTTTTCACGCAAACGAGCCGCCACTTACTCGCCATCGATCGTCATAAATTCGAGCATACGCCAGGGGATTAGCTGTCAAAATAAAATCCTCACCAAGTGCAGTACTTAAATTTTTTTATTCATTTTTTCTCTTTTAAATTTCATACAATAATGGTATAAATGTACTGGTGATAGTACAATTAATGATTTAATAGCATTAATTTTTCATGATTTAAATTCCCAACATTTCTGTCGAATCAATTTTTCTAAAAACATCTCATACTTAAGATTCAACAAACAACAACGGTAGCGCACAAGCCGGCAGACTTATCCAAAAGTTTCAAGGCGCGGAGGCAGTTGATTTATCGGACTCATTACTACTCTCAAGTGGGTGGGTGGTGAAAAAGGTGGTGGGCAACATCGTCTTTCCAGGCTTCTTCCAACTCAGTCCCCATACACTACGTTACCCATAGTGGCGTGTTTTACAAGACGGCATTAATTGCTCGAATTAAATATGCACCTCTCACTCTTTCACTCACCCTCTTCTCTGTTTCTCACTTTCTTTCTTACCCTTGCTTGCTGCTACTCTTATTTTCCACCCTGCCATAATTTATTTTGGTTTCCGTGAACACTTTAAAGTCACTCTCACCCTCCTCTCTATATCCTACTCGTGAAACTCGTAAAACTCGTGAAAATTCACCTTCGGTTATTAATAACACACCATCCACCCTCGATTTGCCATAATAAAACGTTCAAAAACTCATCGAATTCAATGATTCTCCTCATCACCATATATATATATATAAATTTTTATCCTAATTTTTTTCTAGAAAATCAATTCGATTTTATTCACGGTCTTTTTTAACAACAATATGAAATAAAATATAATATTGGCATCCAAATGTAAATGTGTATTTATAAGTATATATAGACGACAGTGAATCATGCTCTATTGCTCTTGCAATATATACGTCGTTAGACATGAAAATTCATGTAATTAACGGAAATTGATGTCCGACGCAATTTTAATCGGCTGTCGTATGATAATTGCGAGTGACTGTGAGCTCGCGCGCGCGACCCACTCGACCTACACACTGAATAAATCATTTTGTTTCTCGTGCTATTTACAGCTTTTTACCTTTTACCACTATTTACCTTTTCCTATACTCAGTGAATTGATTACGATATGGCTGACTTGCCAATAAATCTATATTTAAAGAAAATTTATTTCAAATTACTTAAACAAAGGGAAACTAATTCTCTCTGTTTATATATACATATAAGTATATATATATTTATGTATATATGACTCCCTGATATAAATCAATCGTATGGATACAATAATGTTGCCAGACAATTATATACCCTCGGAATTACAATCAAATAATTCAAAGGTAATTTAATAATAGCCGATGGTTATGCGAAAAGAAGCGCATATAAATGCTCAATTCGAATATGAGTGATGATGATGATATGAATATATATATATGTATGTAGGTACGGACATTTTTGTATATTAAGCATTTTAGTCATTTCACTTTCATACAACGTGTCCATACATTACATCAATACGATATAATATTCCACTGGACATTCATCGGCTCATAAATACCAATATTAATGCATTCACTTCGAATGATTATTTGCTCACAATAAACATTACAATGTTTATGGACGTTTGCGATGGCCAACACGAGTGAAAGCATCATTTAAAAGTCGCTTCTTCATTCTCTGGCTCAAACTATACTCATGATGAGAGCATATTTACATCGTCCACCATATCCTTTATATACATATTTTCACATTTGACTGGAGAGTTGGCAAATTTATCGCGTCTAATTAACGCGCTCCACCAACTGACACTGCACACAACATTCGCTTCAAGTGCGAGTTAAAATATATATATAAGGTAATGTGTGTGTGTGTGTGTGTGTGTGTGTGTATGTATATGCGGGCAAGTATAGTGGAAAATAAATATACGTGACAGAGAATTCTAACGGTGTTATTGGAAATGGACGAAGAATCCTGCGGAACACTGACATTGCCACGACACTGAGTGGCATTACGATCGTTATATTGGCACATGGACCAATTAAATTGCGCTTTGATGGCAATAGGGGTGTACAGTGTACAAACGCATCTATCGAATGGATCCAAGGCATCCAAGAGAAAATTACACGAGGGCTGAAGGAAAAAAATACTTTTTATATTCAATCAGTAGAGTGGGCCAACAGCCATCGTGAAGAAATGTCTCTCTCAATTTCCCTAGTGAACCGTCGATAGCGACGTCGATGGTCGCGTACACATTCTATCTCGTATAGTGATTCAACGTGTGCCGCGATCGATCTCTTTAATTCTCGATCGCAAGTTAACGAGACAACGCCGCTGGCCGGACAAGTAAATTACGCAGAGGCACAGCGAACTCACCTTTCTTTCTTCGTCGTGCACACTTACTATATAAATTCTCTCTACATATACATACATATATATATATATTATGTTGGCTCGGACTAACGGCATACCGTTAGAGATGCATCGAAGAAACGCGTACGAAGGACGCTCCCGCAGGCGACTCGTCGTTGCATCGTCGAGCAAATTGAATAACGAGATGCATTCAACATTTTATTGATTCCTCTATTATTTACGAACTATAAAAGCTCCATTTTTTTTTTTTTTTTTCCCCCCATTCTATTGCAATAGTATTATGTATGAGTGGAAACCCCGAGATATATATATATAATTCCTAATAGGAGTATAAGCTGAAGAATACCTATATAACAGATGATGGAGAAATGAACGGGCATCAGTGTCTGACATTAGTTTATCATAGCCAATAGGAATAAAAAAAAAGATTCACTCTTCCATACTTAGACTTTAATGCTTGAAGAATCGTAGTACATATACTCCACATGCACACACTCGCATACCAATATATATGCAAGTATATACATCTCTTCACGGAGAAAATATAGATGAGGCTATCTTATATAAGACAAAAAAAGTTATTCCAAAGAAGGACAATGAAATGTTTGCGAGTGAAACGCAATATTCACGATTATATTTCTCCCCCATAAGACGGACCCTTGGTGTTCTTCTATCTTTAGATGTATGATAGCGATTATATTGTCCTGAAGTGAGACGAGGGCAGGTGTGTATACGATAACAAATCCAAACGATCTCTCTCCCGTTCTCTCTCATTTAGTATAGCTCGATACGACTCCATATAACTCATTTGAGTTTATAATACACGAGAGCACACACCACACGACGTCCTCTTTCTATCTCTTCATATATGCTCAGATTTGATATGACCATAAACGTATTTTCTCCGATGCGGTTTACCCAAGTAATATATGTTGAGTATATAAACTCAAAAGCAGTATCATCATCACCACAATACATTTTTCTTTCTTAACTGTCATTATAATTAGAGAAAACTCTCGGTATATCGCTTAAACGCTTTTGAATGGGGGAAAAAAAAAAAATAATAATAAAAGAGTTTTAAGAGAGTACACGGGACACACGAGACGATTATCAGCTTTCACAGTAACGAGCTCACCGCCGATAAATCATGACTACTCGGTCGGTAATGTACGCAGAGCACGAATACACAGACGCTCCTTGAGTGCGCCCCGTCACTCTGCATTTCCGGAATTTTCTCCCGGGTCGTCTTCTCAAGCGACTAACGATCCTACTCCTCTCTGTGTCGATACATGTATATATATATATATATATATAGATGTATAGCGTGCACTAAAGATTGCCACCGCCTTCGGGTTACACCACACTTCGCTATAGTAGCGGGTGCGTCTATCGAACATGTGCGTGAAAGGCAATAGTTACTATTATACGATGGGAAAGTTATATATTTTACCCACTCACTAAATATCATTTGCCAACTTTGTCACTTTAATTTTATCGTCACGTGCACTTATATAATATCTCGTACATATATATTTGTCTACACGTCAACTATCACTTTTTTTTTTCTTCTTTATATCTACTTCCTCGCCTTATTCCTCTCAATTCACTTTAGTTTTCTCACTGACACGGTCCTGAATAAACATCAATCGTTGCCATGAGCACTTGGCTATTCTTGACAAACTCGCGAGTGTCAATATTATCCGAGCGAGATTCCATTGCTTTTCTAACGGCGTGCAAAGCATTGGTTATATAGCATTATCAATCTATCACATATATACATATATATGCATTGTCTGTCCAAGAAAATATTGAAATTACATTAGTTGTTAATAATTGTTTTTTTTTTTTCTTTTTATATGACGAAGCGAAATGAATATTCAACTATGGCCCCCATATTTCACCATGTTATAAAACGAATAATAGTATGAAGTTTGTTTCGTAGTGTATAGCAAGTAATTGATTCGGTTCGTTTAATTTAACGAAAATTGCGCATACTGGTGGTGGATGGACATTTTGATGATGGCCTGGTAAAAATAAGTGGCCCTAATGGTTATAATTTAGCGAAACGGTACAGGCTGCAGGCTTGACCGCATGAAGCATACCCGGGAAAAAGACGCTTCATTAGTCACCAGAGTACTGGAGAGAGAAGACACACGGGTTCAAGATGGATGATGATGTTGAGAGAAGCGAGATAGAGTAGGTAAAGAGTAATATAAAAATGAGAGACGAGAAAATAAGAAAAGAACGGGCAAAAAATAAAAATGAAGGAGAATGAACGAGGTCTTATAACTCTTTTTACTTCATCTCCTGCAGTCTTGGATAAAATCGTTGAGATAAAACCAAAGTTGTCCAAAAATTACAAATATATCCCCGAGAGTAAATGCCCGAATGTAAATAATATCTCCATCTGTTATTAACTTAAATGTTAAATTTCTCGTTCATAAATAAATTCGTAGTGAGGTAATGATAAATACCGTCGGATTAATTAATGAAAAATAATATCGATTTATGGATAACAAATGGTTAGAAACATCTGCAATGAAAGGTACGGGCAGCCAGAATGTTTTACAGTTATTTTTTTTACATTGGATTAAAATTTGTTTTATTTATCCAGGAGCTTCACAACAGTATATTATATTGCCGACATGAGCGATGGACCAACAAAAATGTCACATTGAATTGATTTACACTGATGAAATTAACGGGCGAGTGGACGTGTCACTTTGTACAATATCAAAAGTCCACTCACATGCATATTTCTCCATATTATTTAATAAACTTTTTATTTGAATTCATAAAAAGAAAAAATGTCTCTGCCCTCGTACACATATCGTATTTATCGACGATGACGACGTCTATCAAGCAGATCTTGCGCGACGCGGCCGTAGCGTTCGGGTGGTACCGATTTGTTGTGCGTTTTATCGAGCTTCATCTACGATGGCGACCCGACACCATGCGCACGCGAAACAAACGCCCAAGCAAATATATGCATATATGTATAATGTATATATGTATACCCATACGAAACAATAAACGAAGAGGAAGAGAGTTTCGTCTCTTTGCACACGGACCAGCTCCAAGTGACACCACCAACAATAGGAACAATGCTTGTATGCACCATGGGGTTTTGTTTCATTCCTTTCTCTCTTCATGGTGGACGACACGAGACGCTATTAGTCATGCATTTTGAGCCACCTTGTCCTTGATTTCATCTTGAACATAACTTTCTTCTGACTTTTATATTCATATCTTGAAAAAATAAATAAATTTCTTTATACACGTATATGGAGATACATGCTTCAAATCAATATAGATTAGGTGTTTATTGTAGGAGCCTTACGACAATTTTCTTGAAATACTTTGCATTTTACCGTCACACACCATCAATTATTTGTCATTTTTTAATCTCATCGACACGATGTAGTGTGTTATGAGGTAAAATAAAAAGTGAAAGATGTGAAGAATGCTATAAATCACTTTGTGTTTAGCGCGTAAGTGGGTGAAACGCAAGGCGTTTACTTGCACGATACAATACACATATACATATATATGTGTGTGTATGAAAAAATGCAATAGCGCCAATGTTGTGAGGGTGATGCTGTTGGTTATGCTAAAAGCGAGAACAGGATCGTATAGATGGTATGTATGCATGTTGAACCATCAGGTATTTTTTGAGTAATTACCAATATCACGCGAGGCTTTAACCCACAACATTCTATGATGAAAATATTTTCTTCTCCATGTATATAAATATATGCGATTTGGACACTTTCTCACGAATATTTTTTGTCCTTATTCACCTGTCGATCGATGGAATTCAATAATCGAGCATACTCATATATGCCTACTATATAAGTGCTCATTTGATTTTATCACTGTGGCGAACATTGGCTTATTTATAAATGTTACTTTCGCAAATATAATGCGGTCGAGATCACCAACTTCATAGCAATATATATGCCCATCTCCCGTCTCGTTAAATATATCTGTACGTATATGTGTATATCACCCAACGGAATAACATACATAGATATAGATATATATATATATTGGACGGGGGGATTGAATCAAAGTGGAACGTCCACACAGAGAGGTGCAATCGGTGGTCGGCTTCGCTGTGTTGTGGTCTCCCGTAGCGTCACGCGCCGTTGACCACGCGGCAGCGTGCCGCACTATCCTTCGATTTTCATCCTATGGAGTACACAAGTGATCGTGCGCATCCACATTAATATTTTCTCTTTTTTAATAAATAATATAACAGAATGCCACGATCGATCGTCTTCAATATCCTCCTCATCCTCTCATATATTCACACGTAGATATATTTATAAATATAAAATTTATATAAATGATTCATTTTAAAAATGACAAATGACTATCTCTCAATTTCCGCACTGTAATATGAATTTCATTTGATGGTAGCGGCGTGGATGATATACACGATGATGAGTATAATGGAACGCAGGACGAATGAGAATATATTGTAAAGGCCCGTTCCCCATTGCACGAGAATGACGCAAAAAGAGTCGTTGAACGTGTCCCCATCTCGCCTATTACTCTCTATTTCTATCTTACTCATACTACTCATGTTTCTCGCAAGAATCACTTCGTTTAACCAGCCACCACGTGTACAAGAGATCGTGCGTCTTTTACTCGTCACACAGGATGTAATGTCGGTGGCAGCGTGAGCACGATGATCAGAGAGCCGCACGATTACTGTCGTGTTACTGCATCACGCTGCTTTTTCTACACTTGCATGCATATATATAGAGATAGGATACTTGTATATGTCTCTGATGGAGTCGCGCTACTGATGCATCAGTGGACATTATTATATACACGACGACAATTTACCCGCTGGCGGTCGATTGCGACGCGATCAAAGGGGAAAAATATGAAGGAGCTTCGAATCACTCAACTAAATTACATGGTGAGACGACACAAGGCTCTTTTACCTGGTCGTCCGTCAACTGCCTAATGATTCTACAACTATAACGGATGATTATGTATCAACATATATACATATATATAAATCATCTACATTATCATTTTGTACATTTTATTATGTTCACTTCGCTCATTTGCAACTTATTCAACTATTTCATTTTTATTTTTGTTATTTCTCTCAATAATATAAAAACGTAAATTAATTATATTTGTGTCAATAAAATAAATATCTTTGTCGCCCTCATGGCATGATAATTGACATTATCACACTTACATGTGTATATATATATATATAGTACGCTGTGGGTTGTGGTACCATTGTGTGCAGCACGAAGTCGTCGAGCGGCGAGGTCCGCCACCAATACGAGAATGAACGATTGAGGGGAAAAAACAAAAAGAAAAGAAAGAGAAAAAGAGGAAGGATGAGAGATATGGGATCTTATGTGTCTCCCCTACTTCGCGCGATTCTCTCCCGGGTTTCGATTGAACCAAGTGAGGTCAGATCGTTATCGTCGTGAGAATATCGACGTTATACGACTTTCAACACTCTCGCGGTGATTTTATATAAAGTGTGTTTCATTTTTGTTTCACCACCGCGACATCTTCAATTCAATTGTGTATTCACTTTTTCATTTCCATTTTCACTCAAAATATTCCACGCTATTTATTCATAGTATCTCGTAATTCATATTGAATCATGTTATAGGCAGCCGTACCTATACACGTTGTTTGTTGCTCGCACATCATTTTCCGCCCTCCACTATATACAAACGGGATATTAACGACACCCGGTGGGTTATAAGTTTTGTCACCCACCCGAGAGCTCACTCGCTACACTGAGTAAAAAGGGGTTGCAAGGTTATGAGCATCATTTTATATATAGCACTACTTTTATAAAAGATGGAGAAAAAAAAAATGATATGTTTACAAGTGGCGTGCCGCCGCATGCAAAGTTTGGACTAATTGCATGAATTTTTAACATCCCTAAACGTCTTAATCGGACGTGCGCGAGATGACGGAAAACTACACGCCCCATGGGGTTGGAAATCGCTGTACCAAAGTGAAGGATTAAAAGTATTATAGTCTCTCATTCTACATCATACAAAATGACTACAAAAGAATACAAAAAATTATATATTTTTCAACCCTCCCGTTCTTTTTCTCTTCCTTTCATCTATGTTTTTCGTGATGAGAAAAAATACCGTCACTTTGTCAGTGAGCATGTTTTATTTAATTCCCCTAAACATTCATCGTCTTGATGTATGACCTCTTCACCCGCATGACAGGCAAAAAAAAAATCTGTCCCTTCTTGAATTCTCGTCGATCAATCGACTTGTGCGTATATATATTTATCAGATCCTTGAAAGATCCCTTGTTAAATGTGTAAACATGCGTACACACACACACACACATATATATGTATATATGTATATAAATTAGTGTCAAATGAAAGTTTATGTGTATATATATATATATATATATATATGTTGATGGCGAAATCTCGATGGATGTCACAGTCGATATAACAGACCCGCATAAATTCCACCCCTCTCTTTAAACTATATGCACATTAATATATATATATATATATATATATATATATATAGATACACGTAATTACATACGTGTGTGTGTATGGATCTAATGGACGTTGATACATGGACGTCACTATATGGTGACAGTGCAATCCAGACGACGGTCATCCACACACAGAGTGAACGTGATTAACGCCATGGCTATACACTCTGGCAGTGGGACGGTATGCCGTGTATAGAACCGCTCGTGGTCCTTGTACATGTCGCGAGATGCAACGCGAAAGAATATTGCTTGGAGAGCAAGAGTGTGCGACGCATTACACGACGACAATGTCGCATCGTGGCGAGTATATACACAGGACGAAGGTAAGTATACGAATGGAATGTCATTCCTCTTTGCTGCGACGGCAACACGGCAACCATGATAATAAAAAGCTCTGTATACATATATATATATATTTACATGCGTGTGTTTGTATATCTATACATATATAATGACACATGACTTCACCGACGATTCATTTCTTCTCGTTTTAATTCTGTTGACACATTGGCCAAGAAGACGAGGAGAGTTGCAACTTCCATTTCTCTCTATATTCTCATCTCTCCCTTCTATATATCGTATCTCTTGAACGCTGTGTGGTGAGTAATCGATGGGGAGTCACGATATAACTTCCGTGCTAGCGAACAAAGAGTAGAAGAAGGACTCGCGAGCGCTTCACTTGCGTGAGAGGGAGAGATGAGAGAGACAGAAATGAAGAGGGAAAGAAAAAGAGAAATAATAAAGGGAGAA
The DNA here is from genome assembly GCA_910591685.1 of Galerucella tenella. Classification (NCBI taxonomy): domain Eukaryota; kingdom Metazoa; phylum Arthropoda; class Insecta; order Coleoptera; family Chrysomelidae; genus Galerucella; species Galerucella tenella. Next base: position 10,159 of record CAJUYH010000919.1, on the reverse strand, counting down.
AACAAGTCGAGCGAAATAGGTTAAGAGAAGGTCCTGTCAACGGGACTTGAGAAGTCCCAGGCGTATATACCTATGTATATCTGCTTGTTTATATATATATATACTCATGTGTGGCAGCGATTCCGTAATCGCTGTGTCACTGCTTTAAAGTATAATTCCATTAGCAAGAAAGTAAGAGACGCGAGTGAGCGCGAGTCGAATGTTGTGTTGAGAATAAACGCGTTGGATAATGCGCAAATGGAACGAGTTTTGTGCCGTTTATTTTGTCTTGAATACCAATGCACATTTTCAATGACACTTTATCGCACACCGACAACACCACCGCAACCCTATTTACCCATAGACATTATCTCCATCGTTTCAAATTAAATTAATTACACCAAAAAGGAAAGGATAAAAAAATGACAAATAATTCGATTAAAGTCTGGAATCAGCATCAGAAGCAAAAGCAAATAGAGATAGAAAGGAGTGAGAAATACTATTGGATATAAATACTGGATCTTTTGTTCCCTATGTACCTTTTGGGGATTGTTGAGGTAGTTCTCTTCGATCGTCTGAAAATACCAGTCCATTTACTCGACGCGATTAAATCTCCATGGTGCGGGATGTCACCTAGGAGAATGCGCGCCACGGGGTAGAGACGACATGACAGGAGGTCGTCGTACAACTACGTTCCCATATTCCTTACATACACACACATATATATATGTATCCGCGTTCAACCTTTATTTTTTGTCGTCAGGCTTCTTCTCCACCATACACCCCACCACATTCTATATGTGTACATAGCAGTCCTCTTGGCATGGTCGTTGCACATGAATCAACGTGTCGTTCGCTATGTCTTATATGTCTTATGTGTCTTGTCCGGTGTTCACGTTGAAGGTGACAGCTGCCAAGTCATTGCTATACACCACGATGTAACTGAGTGTAGGTGGAGGCACCTTATTGCATGCAATCGTATTTATTTTACTTGTACTAAAGTATCATTAGACTTCTTCTCCAACAATATCCAATACTTTTTTTCATTAAAAATTAACGTATATATTTTCGTGTACTTCTCAATTATTAATGCGCTTTCATTAAAGTGAACTATAACGAGACGATATATATAGGTATACTTCCGTAATAGATCGTGACACAATTGAAGAGACAATGCGAATGTTGGTTGAGGTTACAGCTTGAATCGTGCGATGCCAAGCAAACGATTGTCGTGTCACCACGACGATGACCCGGTGAGTTGCAGTATATTTCTCGTTCGCAACTCTAGAAAGCAAAGGCATCTATGTTTAACTCTCGTCACGAGACTTTCATGTTTATAGTTGCATATATAGATATATATATATATATATATATGCACGTCTCCAGAACGGTCCGACCTTGCACTCGTGCTTTCCATGTGGCAAGTGTGTGTGGTACAGTAGACATGCAAGGTGCACTCTCTCAAATTTTTTTTCTCTCAACAATTTCCTTCATTTCATTTTTTTTCTTCCCTCCTCCCCTTTATTATTTACAAGTTTCACAAATAGAAGACGCGTAAATTGGCAAGGTGGCTTAGTTATAACACGTTTCTCTCATAGATATATATATACATATATATATATATATAATTATATATGTAAAGTCTCATGCTATAAATGACTTCTCTGATCGCGAATGGGTGAAACATCAGTAAATTTTCCGCGTGTATACACATGCTTGCTCGTGGGAACGTCACATACTCGACTCGCGTGGCTTATCTAATTTATCCATACGGCGACTTGTCTCTCGCCTCGCTACATAGTGCGCACGCGGACATTTTATGCCATACGATCGAGACGCGGTAATATCGATGTCGCGAATAAATTTGTAATAGATGAAAGGAAAAAGATGAGAAAAAAATTTTTTTATTTCCTTCAATGAAATATTGGAATTGATCACAGCAAAATTGCTCCAAGAATCATGTAAAGAACTTTCTCAAGTTCCCACATATACCAACGAGATATAGTTATGGCAATAAAATTCAATTTAACTAAATCATTAATATCCCTATATATAATATAAATTAGCATACATCGAATAATCGCGATCTATCAATACATGCATATATCCAAATGCATGTATGCTCATACAAACATATATATAGATATCTTGAATCACGCTTGGAGTATATGCTGTTGTGTGTGTCACCTATATGGCAAGTATATGCTATGCTCTGGATATGCAAATTTTCTCCTCGTTATTAAAGCTTGGCGGTTCGTTGGGTGATCGTTAAGAGACGTTGCAATACATCCAACCACTAAAGAGTGAGTGAGGAATCGCGCACCAAAGAGTTCCGGCTAATCTTAATTTGCTTATCGGATTACTCATGGGGACCCACAAACGCCCGATGGAGATGTTTTGCGGCCGAAAGATAATCCGGCGAGTATGGTAATTCAAGAGTAAAAGAGACTGGACTTTGTCTCTCTGCCTTCTTCATCTCGCTCACATTCCCTTATATTCTCTTTTGCCTTGTTTGCACATGCATCCGCCTCACTCTTATATGTTTTCGCCGTATACCCATACACACATACACACATTTATGCGAGCATACTTATACATATATGTACTGTTGGGTGAACGGTATTGCCCTGCCCCTCGCCAACATATTACAAAATGGAATATAAGGCGCAGTCAGAGAGAGTAAAGAGGTTGTTGACCATACAGCGATAGCGGAAGATGTGCAGCTGATAGTGCCTCATAACGCCGGCATAACCCTTTCTACTCGCCTCTCTCTTTCTCTTTCTTTCTCTCCTTATTAATTTTTTTCTCATTTTTTCACTTTTCTCCTTTTTATCCTTATTCCTTTACCTTCGCCTACTCTCCACAGATTACATCATGATAATGACTATAAATTTTGTATCATTTAGAAATTGTCTTCGATACGATAAAGTGTTTATTAAAATTACCGAGGACATATCCAACTTAATAATTTATTCTATCGTTATATGCATGAATATTTTTGTATATGTAGGTGGGTATATGCATATCTAACAATATATATAAGTATAAATCCGATGATTTCCCTTATCATTATGGAATACATATGGAAAGAATTGACTCTTAATTGTTTTAAGATAATTGGCTGGTTGTTTCGTATAGAGTATGCGGTAACATATTGGACGTGCCGCGCAACGACTGTTAAGGCGTCGGTGTCACTTAGCGGGGAATGCGCTTCCAAGCGCGAACGCGAGCGCGAGATTCCGCTTCTGTATATCGCGCGCACTACATGGCTAATTATATCGCGTTCTCTTGGTGCACACCGTTGCCGCCTCGAGAAAATTTATCCTATCCGGGAGATAGGCGTTCACCTTTGTCGCATGCCGCGCGCACCGCAGGTGACACACAACCCATGACATCCCAACAGACATGTATATATATACATATATATATATATACAAATACGTATTTATCATCTGCACTCTTCATACTGGTGCATCGCTTCGTCGGAATCTGACAATGTCCATCTGATGAAAAATGTAAAAAAAAAAAAGAAGAAAGAAAAATAATAAAAATG